>VOMN01021408.1:5975-41422 GCA_014899125.1 Orchestia grillus
GGCTTGGAGCAGGGAGTGTAGTAGGGCTTGGAGCAGGGAGTGTAGTAGGGCTTGGAGCAGGGAGTGTAGTAGGGCTTGGAGCAGGGAGTGTAGTAAGGCTTGGTGCAGAGAGTGTAGAGTTTGATTAGAGAGTGTAAAGTTTAATTTGGAACGTAAAGTTTTATCAGGTGATAACGAGTCGTACTAGAGTATCTAGGGTTCAAAGTAAGGAGAAAGACAACAAATATTTCAGTATTTGATAATGTAGATCTGAAATGAATGACCTGAGCTTAATTCTTTTCTCTTCAAAGTAGAGGACAGGTTACCATCAACGCAGTGTCATTGATGATTGAAATAAATTTATTGAGCTGGGATTAATTATTTTACATTCAAATAAATTTGAAATGCAACGAATAACTCAGTAGTCTAGCTGGTAAATTCGTACGATTTGTACCATCATTTGCTGTACTGATCCCATTCGTGTTATCAAGATAAATATTCTCAAAGAAACTAGAAGTAGTTTCGAAAAGATCAGGCGTGATTTGAAAGAGGATTTTCATAACAGCTACTGAAATTTGCTTTAAAGAATCGCTTCTTGAATCAAATATTTATAACATAGCAACGAAACAGATACAAAAAATGAGTAAATCGCACCTTGAAAATTGTCGTGGAAGTCGTGAGCAGCGCGCCAATTCTGCTATTTCTCAAATTCAAAGTTGAACGAAGCGGCCGAAGCAATGTGTTTTATTGGCTGTATTATATAAACTTACGCAATACATTCATTGAAACACAACTAGCACATAAGCACGCTGTGTTTATAATACCTTAACGATTCAGGAACGACTCTAGTAGTGTGAAAAAGAAAACTTTACCTATGTATCGAGGGTCCCAAAGAGCGGTCCGCAGACCACACCATCAACCATCACACTACACCACAACACCAAACCACACAGCAACTCATGAATAAAAGCCATCACCACAAGCACCACACTACAACCATCACTCAGACGTACAACCAATACGCAATCACAAGTACCACACCACGACACTCAGGTGCAGCCTATACACCAGCACCACACATCACTCACAGATACAATCTGTATGCCAGCACCACACATCACTCACAGGTACAACCTACACACACACACACACAAGCACCACACCACCGACACCCCCCCCACCCCCACTCACGGGCCCTTGGTGGTAGTTGAAGCCCCTGGCCACACTGGAGTCGCTGGAGTCGTTGCTGTTGTCGTAATTGGGGCGGTAGGCCCAGTCTGAAGGGTCCAGGGTCTTGATGCCCAGCGGGCCCAGCAGCAGCTCCTCAGCCTGGGCCAGGGCCTCGAGGCCCTCCTTTGGGTCCACTAGCTCTGGAGCCTGACAAGATAATCCTCTACATTTGTATTCAATCCTTCAAGACATACACAAAAGGTTAGATATGGTTCCTAAATGGGACAGTTCAGTCACATATTGGCAGTCCGCATTGAAGAAAAAGTTATAAAATTGTCCCAAGAGTTATAGAGACGCACAATGTTCAAGTTACGTCCACCCGATGCGGGCGCAATAAAAGAACTAAAGCATTTTATTCTCTGTGGTACCCACACGGACCGCAGGGCCTCAAACGATCCAAAACTCCTCACTAAATTTGCAAATGAAAGTCACACGTTGATATTTTAACCATAAAATTAATTATTCCTTTTTGTTCTCATTTGCATGTAAAGACCAACCTAATTAGCAGCCCTAAACCAGGTAAGTGCATCTCGACAGAGCAGACGTGAATAACAAATTCAACTTCCGAGAGCAGCAACGCTAAAGTTAAAGTTCATTAATTTCAAATGGCATGGATCAGAATAAAAATGCACATACATGCACCACTGACTGGCATGCGAGTCACACAATAGTGGCACTGACATTGCACAGAGCACCACTAACAGGCAGCATTCAAACCATCACCATACTATGCCGGCACCAGGCATAATACCTAGAACTATACCCCAATGACATTCCACCAATAACTATATCAGACGGGTAAAAAAAATCTTCCAATCTTTTACCATCCATTTACCATTTCCCCTTTAGCTGTCTCTGCTTGCTCTATCAAATACTCAAATTATTGTAACCGATTCACCAGGACCCTCGTGTCCACTCAACAGGGGCAACTAACAACACCCAGGACCCTCGTGTCCACCCAACAGAGGCAACTAACATTAGACAGAGCGTAAGAGCCAAGAAAGGACAACTCACGACGGCGAGGGCGATGGGGAAGTTGCACCGCAGCTGGTAGTCAGGCCAGGCGTCTGTGGCGCCCACGCTGTCCTTGTAGATGCCACGTCTGTGAAAGTGATGCAATAAATCAGATCTCTGTTGTGTAATGGTCTACAGTGACGCCTCATGTCTTATTGGAAACCGATGTTGTTCGAACACTGGCGTGGTCTTCAGCAACATCTTGCGTTTTACATGTTTGTTGGGTCTGCAATGCTGAATAGCATTAAATTATAACCAAACTTGGAGGCACTCCTAAACTACATACTGTCAAAATGGCGGGCATCACTGACTTGTTCCAATCAAAATGACTACAATTACCATAATTAACGACATCCAATTCGTAAATTTCACTAACAGAACTGAGCAACGAAGGGAGACGCGCTCAGCATGAATAATTCACCATAAAAACGGTGCAGTTCTCAGCAAGCGTCGATTACCATAAGACAAAACCTTGATCGGTGCCAGAACCACAACTACGTGCATTAAAAAATGAGGCGGACACAAGACCAAAACAGACAAACGCGAAAATAGTGGTTATTACAGCCTTCCATAACAGATGGTAGATACAACAACCTGATTCAACCAATTGTACCACCTATATTAATTTATTTATCATACTTCTCTATTTATCCTAGAAGTTCTGTAGCGAACGTGATAGCGTGCTTTCCCAACATCATGAAATCTCGGGTTCGATTCCCCGGGCGGAGTGCTTTCTTAGGTATAGGGAGTTTAAACACATGCCTTAAATGGCGGCACATCAGTGTTGACCTGCACCAAGATACATAAAGTACTTTCAAGGTATTGAAATTCATTTAAAGCAATATCTCAAGGAATTAATATCGACCCATTAGTGTTGCCCAAGTTCAATTCTAGGTACGAGAGAAAAAAAGCCTCGTAACACTGCGAAATGACGCCACGTGCAGAGAGCTAAAGAAACTCCTCCATCCAAAATTCAACGAAGAGCCAGTTTGCAATTTGCACGAGCGCAAGTAACCGTACATCGACGGGTCTCTACACAGCGAACTCGCATGTCACACAGGATAATTTCAAGGTCACTCAACGATAAACTCGGGATCTCAGCACTACAAAAAGAAACAAATCAACACCGCTGATGATGAACAGTCACGCACCAACAGCGCACGTTAGAATGGTGTTTTAGATTTTGTTCATTTTTGAACCATAAACAGGCACTGAACATGACGCCAGAGTTCGTACCATCGCAGTATCGCCCCCACGGAGGATGGTCAAAATGCATTTCCAACTCCTGACCTCGAGGGACCCTTAGGAAAACCGGCATATACTCTGTCGTAATTAACAGTTTATTCTGCTACGATATAACGTGCTTACAATAAGAAGCTAGACATCGCAGAATATGTACGATTGGAGTCATGCAACATCGCACTAATCAAATAAATAATTAACGAAGGTAGATCGCACTAATTAACTCAATAACTAACGAGACCAGATCGAACGAATTAACCTAATAACTAACGAGACCAGATCGCACGAATTAACCCAATAATTAACGAGACCAGATCGCATTAATTAACCCGATAACTAACGAGACCAGATCGCATTAATTAACCCGATAACTAACGAGACCAGACCGCACTAATTAACCCAATAATAACGCGAGTAGATCGGACCTGTTGATGAGGTCCGGACGCTTCTCCGAGGCAGGAGGGGTGGGCGACGCAGGCACGTGGAAGTAGCGCGTGAAGTTCGCCTGCAGCTGCTGCGCCCAGAAGCTGAACGTCCAGTTGATCTCGTTACCTGGTGGGGGAGAATGAAGATTAGAGAGGGAAGGCCTAGGAAATGAGGGTGAGAGAGCAGGGGGCGGGGGAAATGAGGGTTAGAGAGCGGGGGGTCATTAAACGACGTCATTTTTGGAGTAAAAACGCAATCCTATTTGGGTAAATTGCAGTTTTGCAGGAGATCTGACCAGGTTAGAGACTTAGAGTGTAAATTATGAGACTGTATATGCATATAGAGGAATTCAGTCCGATTTATCAACGGGCTCGACAGAGGGACGAACACCAAATAAACAAAGCGAGGGAGAACACTGAAGTTGTGCTGCATACTGACATACGAAGGTGGAAGCTGTCCCCTAAAAGAAAACTATGCTGAATGAAATCAATGGGAAAAAATGATTGACTAGGCATACCAGAACATAGGTATTAATTTAAATTAATAATGAGCGTACAACAACCAGATTTCATAGCACATTGAATTTTAAAACGTGGCATATCGCGTTCCACAGTGGCTCCCGTTACTGAGTCATCATACAATCACGTCATTAAACTAATTTTCTTTAGCATGATGAGAAAGAACACACTCGGCACACTCTTACACTCAGGTGATCCACAATTCTAGAGGTTCTCACGTCCTGCCATCAGTCGACACGCCCCACTCCAGCCGAGCATCACACACGCGTACGCCACAACTCACCCTCCTCGTCGACCCTGGTGACGCCCTGGTAGGCGTACTTTTTGTTCTTGTGCAGAGCGGCCAAGAAGGTCACAGCCGCCTTGCATAGCCCTACTATTTCGACAGCACTGCCGTCACGGGGCGTGGCGGGGCGCCCTTTGTTGCCAGCTCTCTCGCTGCTGCCCATTTTGTCCATCCAGGTGCCACAGTTGTGACGGTTGCCTCCATAGGGAAACCCGGTGTCCAAGTCGACCCCGATGCGGTTGTTGAAGCCTTCATCTGACATCTGCTCGTCGATAGCGCGGCCTGCGTTGCGCTCCCTGAAGCTCACGCCCTGGAAGTGGCGCGTGAGGCTCTCCTGCACCACAAACTCGAGCGTCTGGTCTACCTTGCCAGGGGGCAGAGGGTCGCTGTCGTCGCGGGGGAACAATCGCGACACTTTGTCTTGCAGGATCCGGTGGCCCTCCGGCACCAACTCCACGTACCGCTGGATCGCCATCAGCCAAAACCACACGGCGTCCCGGCAGTTGAAGCGCGCCTTAGGGCCCCCGTCCAAGAGGTTGGGAATAAGGCCGTGTCGCAGGGTACCCGCAAAGCCAAGTATCACCCACCTGAACACAACAGGGAACCGTCAGCGAAGCCGTCACATGTATCTGTGATACGCTTGAGAAGTCTTTTTCAATGTTATTCAAGGCCTTAATGTCGATACTGTGATTCTTCGATATGAATGGAGAATTAAAAATGAAAAATAACAGACTCCTTCATCAATTTTTTTTGTCCAACAAAATATGACGGGAGAGAAATGAAAAAACTCGCATAGAATATCAGGGAAAAAAACTATCAACACGTTCAATAACGTTGAAAAAAAGGGTCATGTCCGTCAGTCCGACGCTTTTTCCAGTTCGATGAAAAATAACTTCTTTCCAATATGTCACGTATAGCTCAACCTTTCATTGTAGTCTCTAATGAGAAATAGCAAACAAAAAGTTTAAAAACGACAAGGGCTTGGAAACCGAATTTTTGTTCCTATAATACTATTTACTTCATGTACATACTGTTCCTAATGATACCCTTGGTGTGTTCATTTGTTGATTCCGCTCCCGTACCATCTTAAGGAATTAGAAAGGAAAAAATTCCAGGTCCGTATTCCTAACCAGCGAGGTTGTGTCAGAGAACGCAGTCCTTATCAGTGATACTGAGCAAAACATTTTTCAGACACTATTTACCGTAGCAGAAGAGAACAACAAGGAATTGAGATGGAATTTCGTTGAGAACTTCAAGGAATTGAGATGAAATTTCGTTGAGAACTTCAAGGAATTGAGATGAAAATTCGTTGAGAACTTCAAGGAATTGAGATCATTTGTCCGGCCATTTTGAGCAATGACAGTCGCTCCACAGACCTGGCTTCCTGGAAGCGGCCTGTGAGGAGCAGGTTGCCGGGCAGGGCAATGAAGGTGTCGCGTCCCCAGTTGCGCATGTAGCCAACGCAGAAGTGGGGCAGGCCTGCACACACCGAGTGGGCTCAACATCACTGGGTCAACAACACACCCTGAGTGGGTCTGCAACATACACTGAGTGGGTCTGCAACATACACTGAGTGGGTCTGCACACACTGAGTGGGTCCCACATCAGTGGGTGGGTCTGCACACACTGAGTGTGTCTGCAACATACACTGAGTGGGTCTGCACACACTGAGTGGGTCTGCCATCAGTGGGTGTTGGGCTCAGTCCTGTGGACCGCCGTCTCCCATGAAGGACGTTTGAATTCAAGCGATTTGCGGTCTCATTCCAGCTAGCTAAATGATAGCTATATGATTTCACTCTTCCAATCATTTGGGTTTCGCTTCAATTCAGACGATGGAAATTCAACAGTTGAAAAGAAAAACACGAAGAAAACTTTACAAAATGCATCAAAAAAATTCGAATTTTCTTAAATAGCTACTCCCATCAGCAGCATATGCGAAACAATAAAAATTAAAAATATTATAAAGATGCTCAACACCCAAAAAGCCACGTAAAACAGGCATTGACTTCAAGCCTGTAATAAAAATTGAATTAAAATTTCCAACTGGAACATTTCGACAATCCAGTACACAGGTGTTAGGTTCACCCAACCATGCCGCATGAAGCCCCAATTTCAGCCATCAATCCCAGCTGCAGCCACCAAGCTCCCCCAACACGCACCAGCAGCGATGGAAGAGGTGCGCTGTCCCCCCCAGGGCAGCGTGGGGGGCTGTGGAGGGGCGAGAGCGGGGGAGAGGGGGGGCAGCTGTGCAGACTGCACCACCGAGCAGAACTGCACACTGCACAGCCCCAGCAGTCGTGCGAACACCGAGCCCTTGCACACAAATCTGCGCACAAAATGGGACGCATTCAAGCACAGCACAAAGGCGTGGAATAAAAGAATCAGGCGTGACTGTCCTTCCTCTGCAGTGAAGGTCTTTCAGTTCACTATTACAGCCACTAACTCTACACGGCTAGCAATAGTTTCCCGCAAGACCAGCAGAGAGGGAGAGAATCAGTACTAGGCCCAAAGTACTGAAAAGGTTCCTCCAACATTTACCATAACATATTTGAACTCCAATATACAAGTGTAGAAAACACAGGCGAGATGAAATAATTATCATTCAATATTGAGTATTATAATTCAAATCCGATGTACGCATTTCTTGAGAAAAACTGGCATATTAGACTACAGGTCATTCATTGTCCGGCACTGACGCCGAAAAAAACAGGGCCTATGATGAACACCTATGATGTAAAAACAGGGCCTATGAACACCAGTATCAGTGATAAGTTGAGGCGTATCAACGATACGCAGAGGCGTATCAACGATATGCAAATAGCAAAATGAAATTTCTGCTTAGTGAAGTTGTGACACGCTCGTCCAATCCCAGCCACACCACGGAATAGTCACTGTAAGAACAGATTTTTAAAAATATTCATGCACGTTAGAAATTCTCTTACGATCTTTGGGTGCTTTCACGAGCCACTTCACGGAACTTCATCAAAAAGAAAATGAAAATGAGTGCTTTAAATGACAACGGCCTCAAAAAAATATGCAGAACATGCCTCACTTTACAGATTCACTGCGACAGGATGTGCCCGTGACACCAAAGAGCTGAGAATATACATATATCGAGAGCATGCACAGGACGTCAAAGAAGAAAGATTATTTCTACGCAAAGTAAAGAAAACAGCAGTCAAAATGGAGCAAAAAAATAATCCGTCGAGGTACAGGTAAATTTCAATTTAGCTTGAGCATCACATGAAAAACAGGATGCCAAATCCCTGACACACATCGTGAAAAGTTAGCCAGGGTTGATGAAGAACTGGACGGAAACACTCACGGCGACATGAGGTGCCAGGCGCGGTTTATCAGTGCCAAGTACAGCTTACTGATGACGGCGTCGAAGTAGGCGGGCACTAGGTAGCGGGGCACCCGCCGCACCTCCTCAAACACGGCCTGGGGACGTGAACATTTCAATACGGGCTTGCAAGCTTCAAGTCTTCAAGTCAAGTCTAATAAAAATTATATTAAAATTTCCAACTGGAACATTTCAACAATCCAGTACACAGGAGTTAAGTTCACATAACCATGTCACATGATGCACCAATTTCACACAACATGGAGCGCTGGTTAGCGTGATAGCCTCGCAGCTGGGAAGTCAGGGTTTGACTCCCGGCTCAGGCAGTGATTTTCACGAAACCTCGGAGTACTTCCTTTGGAAAAGGACGCTTAAACCACACATTCCCCACATCTCCCACACGTTAGTAGTTGTAAGGCATTGAAAACCTAGCGGTAAAACGTGTTAAAATTAATAAAGGTATTTTTCAAGTTAAACTTCGAGTTGAGTGTTATGCCAGGAGTGATATTCCACGCTTCAGCCATGCTCTAGGGTTAATGTTTAACCTAAGAATTAATTTCCACATAAGGTGAAGAAACAAGCTCGATGACAGAAAATTGCAAAAAAGTGATATCAATGTTCCCTGTAGTTTCTAACATAGCAAACCACAGGAATGAGAAACCAAAAGAGCCTTCGAAGCATCTATGTCGGATACAGGTTGAAGAACCATAATCATTACTACAAGGGAGATGGCCATTTCTACGTAAAATTTGCATAGATTGAAATAAGAATATGTATCAACAGAGTGAACTGTTGATCATCACAATTTGACTGATTTCAAGGAATAAGCCATATACGAAACAAAACACATGTATTACGTATCAATTCTGTGTTTTAACTTTGCCTTTGAGTATTAAGCATTTTCCACCGCTGTTCATTGAACTGTTACGCAGGCAGGGAAACAAGGCAATGAAGACAAACATCAGTTCCTTCCTGAAAACCTAAAGTATAAAAGATTTTCAGAAAACATCTCTCTTATAACCACGGAAGGTAACGTTAAACGAATTCTGTATACTACTGGACACCTCGATATTCAGGATACTACATAACACCGATGTATCCAAGACGGTGCGACACCTATACCTATAACCAAGATACTGCATGATTCCTTTGTAACTAGGATACTACCTGAGGTTTGTGTATCCAGAATACTGTGGGACGCCAACGTATACAGGATGCTATATGACCCCTCTGTCTCCTAGATACATATGTATCCTAGATACAATGACCCCTAAGTATCCTAAATACAATGACACATATGTATCCTAGATGCAAAGAAACTGCCGTCTGCTACAAACAATGACATTTACGTATCGAACATACCAAGAGACCCATTTATCCTGCCCTCCGTGGCTATCAGAACGCTCAATAAGAGAACAAGAACAGACCTGGAGCCATTGCGCGAGCTGCTCAGTGTGAGGCTGGAAAGCGAGGCGTTGCACGGTGTAGTCAAGTAGCCAGTCCCCACTCCTGAGGTTGCCACACAACGGGTGGCCCAGGTCGTTGTGCACTCGAATTGGTAGCAGCACGGATTCCAGGCCTGACCGCAGCATACAAAATTATATCAAAGTACTGATTCATCAAGTGCAAAATAACAAAAGAATGAGCTTAGAAATGTTCTAAATGTCCATATCACTGCGAAGTGACCACAGCATACACCACTGTGTCATGGAACGCCTTCATCAAGTAGAGTTAAGATATCAAGAGACTACAGCCCTGACCGAGGATAGTATGTGAAAAACGGTGTCAAGGAACTGCTTCTTCAAGTGAAGAATACCAGCACATGAACCATGAACGTCTGGTCGTGGAAATATGTGTGACAAACATGTAGATGTGATACCATCAACAAGAATCATAGATGTAAGAGCTAGTGCAGAAACAGGGCAGCGAATTTGGTCACATCCGTCACGAAGAGTTCATTAAATTGGCCATTAAACATCAAAACAAGCTGATCAAAACATGACCAATGAATATAAAATACCCATAGCAAATGGGTGGCAACAGTACTTCAACTCATTTTTCGGACTCACCTTGTATTCCTGCATAGACGAGAGCTCGCCATCCAGGTACGTCATAGACCCCGCCGCCTTTACCGAGACCTTCCTCCTCTTGCTGGCAGTGGTAGAGGCAGTGGTTCAGAGATACAAGATCCAAGGAGTTGAGAGCGGAGGACAGCGCCTCGTCTTCTACGGTGATGGTCAACTGGCGAGGCAGGTAGACGAACTTGTTCAGGGTTGCCCTAACGCTGGTGACGGCGGCCTGAGCTTTTGGCAGCAGCGTAAATCTGAAGGCCACCACCGAGCCGGGTCGGAAGTTCTCGGTGTACTGAAGCTCAACTGTGTCAGACTCGGTCTCTTGGCCTTGCCTCACCAATCTGGCCTCTGAAATGCTGGGACTTTGCTTCACGTCGACTACGATTCCTTTCAAGCCGTTGATGTAGGACGGGTCTTGAGTGAAGGAGCCTGGACACGCTTTGGTGTCATCGCCCTTGTTGGCAGGTCGCTGCTCCATCTCGAAGATGATTTCCTTGAGCGCCCCTTGAACCTTGAGGGGCCGAACGTAAGGACTGCCTATCGTAGCGGGGGGAGAGAACGACGTGTACGCAACAAGAACAACAGACTCGTGGGTGACAGGGTTGTGACGCGTCACCGTCACCACGTCCGTAGTGACTTGGTCCACGAAAACTTCCGAGAAGCCGTCGCGACCAAGGCTCAGATGGAGGTTGTTCAAGAGACGCTTAGCACTGATGATGCCTGTGCTGGCGTTGACCGTTCCTTCACCGGGCTTGTCACTGCTCCACTTACAGTAAAGTCTTTTCTCATTGACCACGTGGATGTGGTGAGGAACCAGCTCGTCATACCCGCGGTTGCTGCCACTAGCGCAACAAGCCATGGACACGAGCGCCGTCGAAGGCAGCATGTCAAAAGCAGTCCGAACCTCAACTGGAGATTTGTTGTCATGCGTCAAATCTAGGAAGATGGCGTGGGCGACGGAAGGCACGAGGGGGCGCACAGGAGGCAGCAAGAATGCTCCCACAGGCTCCCCACCATACCGGTACACCAGACGACCTTCTTCGTGTGAGTTCGGGGCAGACATGGCTTCTCTGATCAGCGAATTGATGCCTAATCTGTTAACAAAAATATTATCAGTGTGGTCAGAATTTGTGAAGAGTTCCGCAATGACATAAAGCTCAGGTCTCACGGCACGGGCAGCGTCCAGCAAGTACTCAGCGACGTGTATCGGCGTACTGTGGCAGTTGTCCAGCCGGATGCCCCCGAAGATGCGGGCTGTGTACTCGCAATAACGTTTCATGTGATCCCACAAGAAGGAACTGTCCGAGGGCTTGTCGCCGTACCTCAATTTCACACTGTCACCCCAAGCCACCAACTCGCGCCGCAAGTACACCAATGACCCTGGTTCAGCGAAGTTCTTGAGAGGGTCGTGGTTCATGACCCACCCGTTGTGGGCCATCAGGAAACGCCCATTCGGAGAGTCCATGAGGCGCTCGTCAGACGCGACGTCTGCGTCAGCGCCACGGTGTGTGAAATACGGTGGCACGAGAGGATGTTTGAGAGTAACGGCCGGTATTTTAGGACCGTCAGCCTGCAACCGTTCGTACCTGACGGTACCCAAGGTCCCTGCTACAGCCGCGTGCAGGTGACCAGTTACTTCTTTGGTGGCAGCCTCGTTGAGCTTGTCTATGGCAGCGCGCAGAGCACCACAACACGACTCCAGACGTTCGTCCTCAGAGCGATCGGGATGCGCAATATTGAAGATCTTCAACGCAAGGCCGAAGTCTATGGTATTTTTCTTCCGCCGATACTGCTCATCTTGAACGATCGCCAATTCTCCCTCAGCAGCAGTCGCTGAGGGTGGTTTAACGGCCGCCATTTTTCTAAAATCAGCAACAGCCACATCGGCATCTACAATGAAGAACTCCTCCAAATGGAGTGGGAGAAGCACCAGGTTGAAGATATGGTCGGAGAGAGCAGCTACGTGTTCCTCGGTTGAGATGTTAGGGGGCATGTTCCACTGGGTAAGTTTGCCGCTAGCGACGTCTTGGCTGCAGTAGTAGAGAGCGCGGTCGATCAGGTACGCCGGTCGGAGGTGGGGCGCGTTGACGACGTTGTAGACCGCCTCTGGGTGTTCTTCCAGCCATGGTGACTCGTTCGCAGTGTGGTTCAGTACAATGTCCGTCAAGGACATCACCTAAACAGCACAGAAATCTAGCATTACAGTCAGCTTGATGCCCGTCAAGGACATCACTTAAACAGCCCCGAAATGAAGTACTCAAGTTGCCCTGAGTCAGAACTCTAAAGAAAAAACTAGCGTATAACCACAGAGCGCTGACTGACAGCGCCACCATCTCCAGGAATAGCTCCTCTCTTTACGCAGCTTCACCACAGGTCACCGAGCGTTCACACGCCCTCACCTAACGTCCATGTGTACTTAGATAGTCTGCACTTGAAATATTTAGAAGTTTTCCCTCGTAGCGATATATGCAAAATTTGGAAGAACAGCATGTTTGGAGAGTTTAGAAAGAATTACTTAAACCTCTTTGAATACCCAATGGATATATGAGTAGCGTTAGAAAAATTGCGTGTAAATTCTATGTTCAAAAAGTTACGTTCAAATTAGAAAACGGAAATAAATAACACATAACATTCTATAGATCAGCAATAAATTCTATTTCTTCTACTACTTTACTATATTCCGCATGAACATTATTCTCGCCAGGCTTCGTTCTCGGCAAAATGAAAAAATGCGTGATAATGCAGGTAAAAAAAATAGCACAAAATGAAGATAAGACAGCCAGACATTGTAGCTATACTTGAACAGTACAGCCCATGTCAAAGTATCTGACTGTGAACTCAAGTCCACATCAAGGAGGGGCTATTCTCTCTCTATCAGGTTTCTCACCATCATGCAGCAGGCAGTTGAGCTTACGGGTCTATTCAAGTACATGCCTAGTCTAACGCACGACGTGCAAAATCCAAACTGAAGACAGATGAGCCGTGACATATTTATAATGAGTATGAGTAGTGGTAGTGAAAGCAGCGCTTCAGCAACTCAAGACTATGTCGCACCGAAAGAGTAGGGACCATTTAGTATGGACTTAGGAGAACGGGGAATCTATGCACAGGGTGTGTTCCCACACAAGATCCCCTGCGCGTAGAAACAGCAAATTGAGAAGGAAGAGGAAGAAAAGACAAATAAGAAATAGCAAAGAAGGAAAGAAAACGTAAGGAAGCAAAGTGGGCACGAAAGACAGAAGTCCCGAAGGCCTATCTAAAGCTGAGGTAGCCTAGTAGTACTCCCCTGGGGGCGCTAGTCCCCATAGCATAGGATAGGCAAACCTAACTAACCTATTTCTATTGCCTATGGCCTATTTTATGCCCCCTGAGGGGACGTATTTATAAGCGCCTGTTAGGAGACAGGTAAATATGTGTTTATTACGTTCAAGTTGCATTTCCCACGCAGCGTCAAGTTCAGTGCCACTTCCACTACGGATGAAGCAGTGCACAGAAAGATCCTCCCTCAGGTCGGAAACAGTTGGTGCATAGAATTATTTTTCGTTAATTCTTCAAGCTGTAAACGGTAGTCGTCTGTCTTATTTAATCCGGCGAGGCGCTTACGGCTCTAACATCCATTCACACCAATACACAGGAGTAACATGCAGGCTCTTGACCGAGTTCTGGCTATGGCATTTCTTCCAATACGGAATATTGTTGCGACGTGTTTGGGGGCGCCCAGTTCTAGCTGATGATTTTTGGCTCTCTTGAGTGGTGCTTACACAAGGTGGGCAATGAGTAAAGTACCTCTTTCGAAAAATTATTATCATAAAACTAGAAATAGTAAAAAGAACAGGTTCATTTAAAATAAGAGACGAGATGGCCAAATTTTTATTAGTGTATCAGCGTTACCTTCAATCATTACATTTTAAAAGGAGTACCTCATTTATTACTGATCCTGTATAACTGCTGTTCATTGTGGGATCGTAAATTAGGGTTTCTCACGCCTTCGTGTCCTTTTCACACTATTTCCCTCTTCATTTTCTTAATTTAGCCTTCAAAAAATCCTCACATATTCATCTAATGTTTTCATTAATCAATGAATTCTGAACGAAAAAGGTGAATTCTTGAGCCTCGCCACACTCTAGACCGTTTTATAACACACACAAGTCGAGTTGTCATAAAAATATTAAAACAAGAACTGTTTTTCTGACTGCACGAACTGTTTCCGACCAAGAGAGTATTAAACAATTGTATAGCAGATACCGAATTCTCTTCAAAGTGTACCTTTAAATACTTCCAGGTGCTCGAAAATGATCCAGCATTATCTTGATCAAAGAATCCTTGTCTTTGTGCATCACGACTTCAAAGCAAAGCACCCATACATTTGCAACGATAACTATCAGATTATTAATAACATATCAATTAACAAATTCCCGCACGAGGAACTCATGATACACACAAAGACGATCCGTCAGAGCAAACATTTACGCCAGTAAACAACATGCACCGCTGAAGGGCCACAGAGGAAGGGCACTCCACTCACCCCCCACTTGGAGTTCATTTCTGCAACGAGCGTTTGGATGTCCTGCAGGGTGCAGCGGCGGTCCTTCGTGTGGAAGGTGACGTTCACGTCGTGCTGGTCTGCCAGGCTGTACGCAGAGTTGGACCCACCCAGTGTCTGCAGGTATTTATTGAGCAGTTATATTCTGGCACGCTTCACTAACCGACAGGGCTAAAACGACCATATGGTCCAGTTCCATAGAGCTGCTGCTAGAGAGTCTAAAGATGAATGCAGTCCCACTGCATTCATAAAACTGCAGCGTTTTTTGCACAAAGCTAAACGCAGCCTCATCACAAAACTTACAAGGCCGTCATAGGGTAAGCACTAGAAGGGCAGATGAATCAATATGACCCACTTGTCCAAATGCCCAAAATGAAATTTCAAAATTCTTATATCGTTAGTTAACTGATGATTTCCTAGTGAAGAACTAGATTTGAGTGGGGAAACAAATACTGTTATAGAATACTGTATTAAATTTAGGTGAAAATTTCCTAGGGGCAAATGCACCGGGATAAAGTTTACTTATTCATTATGTAACACAACATGGATACACATGAAATGTGTACAAAGAAAGTGAAGCACAGAAGGGACCATCTAGTACGGACTCTACAAACGTAAAATCTAAGCAGAGGTGTGCTCCTACACTGGATTCCCTGCGCATAAAATAGAAAGTTATGATGGAAGAGGATGAAAAGACAAAGGAGAGAGTATAGAAGGTGTGGAAATTGAAAGAAGCAAAGTGGACACGAAGATAGACGTCCTAAAGACCTACCTATAGCTGACGTAACCTAAATGGGCTCCCCCGGGGTCAAAAGTGCCCATTGCATAGGATAGGCAAACCTAACTAACCTTACTGCCTATCCTATGCCCTCTGAGGGGTATGGTGAGATGGTGTGTATTTGGTGTACCTGTACAAAAAGTGGTGCACTGATTTTCATTTTATTAGGAAACATTACGTGAGTGTAATAAAGGTGTTCTGGTGTGAGCGAGTGTATTCTTAAGCACAAATGTTCGCTGATACACTTTAGTTCACTTCATGTATTGATTAAATCTCAAATACAATGAATGACACTTGATACGTGACGTTGAAACCTCTTAATACATGAGTCACGAACAATTAGACGAGCACATTTTAAAAAAAATGATACATAAATTGTCAGTGGTGACTATCACACACCTGTATGGGGGTGAAGTGGACCATGTTGTACCCACTCTCCTTGGCCACTCTGAGTCGGTCCCACCATTCGGGGAAAGGTCCAAGATTTTTAGAGAGCACTGTCTGGCACTGCACACAGTCCAGGGGTACAGGGGTACTGTCGTCCCCCACTGTGAGGGTGGGGTCCACTAGGAGGTACCCTGAACCCCCCATTTCAGAGCTGTCAACAGAGCAGGGAAACCATAACTTACTGCGGATCAAAGATTCCTAAAAAAGCGGCACACATGTGTGGCCCAGGATGAGGTGCCCCAAACTTTTCAAGGTATTCAAGCTAATGCACAGTACAGCAGCATTTGTGTGATTCGATGAAAAAGGAGTGCGAACATTTTCTTCAAGCTTCACACGTAGACTCACTTCATGGAATGGCAAAACCTGTTAAGCAGTGCCAACAAAATGGAAGCCCTCCAGCCCAGACACACGGCATTGAGAAACTCAGGATAAGCCCGTTGCAGGATTTAGTCACTAAAACTAAATGCTTATTTTAGGCAACTTTTACACAGTGGGTATCGAATGCCTTATAAAAGAAACATTTCCAGATTATTTGACAGCAGCTTAACAGAAAACAATTTTGTCAGGAATTAATTTGATCACTATATTAGAAACTTGAAACCCCATATCAACACCACTGGCACATGCACACAAGATTGTTGTAGTGTTAGGAAACATTGATGAGTTCCAACAGTAACTGAATGAATTCCTACAAAAGAATGCAACCTATATTCAAGTATTGTTTACATAAATAAAAAAATTAAGTTTTTTCTCAAGTATTGTACATTTGAAGTATTAATACAAATTTCTATTAACTAAGGTGCGTCAAACAATTAAATTATCGAGTTTATAGTCTATTTGCAATAATTCATATAATATCTCCAAGACTAGGCACATTATTCAAGAAAAAAATAGCAATTGCAAAACTTCCTAGCTACATCAAGGTCACATCATTACTTCATCGCATGTTACTACAGGTAAAAAATTGCTCACCTGCCCTTTATGGTGAATATATATAACAAAATGACTTTATGTCAAGTAAAGTAGCTGAACTAACAATTCTTTACATGCACTCCAGAGTAAATTAATACATAAATTTCATTAAAAAATTAATTCATGTTATATAAAAAAGTAATAGCTTGCCTGTCCCATGAAATAAAGTGATACAATTCAATTCCTAAATCCCTTTGTGCAATGTACAGTGGTACGTAATTGCTAACCTGCCATCGACAGTGAAGTAATATCTGAATGAGCCAGCAGAGCTGAGCATGAGTTGGGAGCAGAGGGCAGTGTCATCTGAGGATGAGCAGGAGTCGCTGAGCCACTCCAGGGGCCGGTACACCTCCCTCTTGAAGGGCTCCGTAGGTGATGATGGGCAGTTTGTGTACACAACGACTGACTGACCAAAGAGTGAAGCTCCCTGGCGGAACTGCACCACCCAACCTGGTGCAAACAGAATACAAAGTTTACTGGTGCTCTACAAGTACAGTAATTCCTCAACTATTGCAGAAATTGCTCTCTTGAGCCCCCGCCCCAATGATGAGTGACAATAAAACAGAAACAGGACTTCCTTGAGCCCCTGATGAAATACTATAACCAGTCCTGCTTCAACTGAGTGAATTTTCAACTATTGCTGGGGTTCTGGAAAGTAGCACCCACAATAGTGACACAACAGTAACTAATTCTGTGACAAATTACTGAGACACCTATGAAACGCTTCAAAATTAATACTGTATATGAAAGAAGCTTAACCGTTTTGATCTGTAAATAGAATATTAAAGTTACACTGGTATATTACTTATTTCTAAGAAATAAAATAGTGACACATATATGAACAGCTATTAATTTAATTTTGTATTCAGAAGAGGTTTCAAACCCTTGGATTTGGCAACTGAAAAATAATTTGTTCAGCAAACGTCACACTTAAACTTGTCACTTGTGTGTAAATAAGGCTCTAATTTTCAGCAACCACGATGGGTTGCCCACTCCACTTTTTCATGAATGCATGGCTACGGCAGATGCCCCCCTGCCACAACCTAGCCAACAAATGTTACCTTAAGTTTGACATGTAAAAGTAATTCTGGCTGCTGAGATGCTGTCAAGACTTACAGGGTTGAATGCCACCTATATCCAGATGCAGTTGATGCAGCAGATAAACAAAGAAGGAAAATGACACTATTAATGATATTTAAATTATTGAAAAATTTTCTCAAGCACAAATGGCTAGTATGGTGAGCTATTTGGGATACATCCATGGAACTAAAATTCTTGTTTGAAGGCAAAGAAAATTCAAACACTCACTTTACATTATAAATATTCTGCACAGAAACTAAAACATGGAGGGACTAAATTATACTTGGTATAGATGAATGCAGGCTTTATGTAACCAATCACACATGATAAAGGCATTGCTGAAATATTTTCCCCCAATCACAAGTTATTTCAAAAATGATAATTACCAAAAATGAAACGCACAAAATTCAAAACAAAACATGTGTAGAGTTAGCTTCATGAGAATATGTATGGACAAAATAAAAGTGTTTAAAATTTCATGTTAATAAAAAGTTGAAGAAGTGAACTAAATGCCAGGAAATAAAATAGAGTAAACTTCCAATGGCAAATCAATGAATGAAGGTTCCTGTAGAAATTTCAGACACATTTGACTAAATGTTAGTTTAAAGCAGTAAATAATAGAATTTCTATTCATTAATCTAATGAAAACTGAAAAGGAGACCCAATGTAAGAGGGAATATATTAAATGATAAATGTTTCTAAATTCTTGGATTCTACCATTATTAGTGCTGTGATATATATACATAATGAAGTTGAATACTAATATTCACACAGTAGAATATTGCAAAAGAAATTATCAATATCATTTGATGAATATCAAGGTCCATTTGAGCAGCAACGCAAGCTCTCACCCTTCTGGAGACGGAAGAGTTTGGACTCGAGGTTCTGCTTCACTTCGAGGGTGAGCACCCGCACCTGCTGGGAGGCTTGACTTGGGAATGCAGTGGAACCCTGAGAAGTAAATCAGTTCATGAAAACCTACAAAAAAGCTTTGTGATATGAGGAATATATGTAATTGCATTACTCATTAGAATATCTAAATTATTGTAACACTGTATTATCATTTGTAAAAGAAAAATTTCTTGTTAGTTCTTCATTTACCTATTTATCTCAATACTAAAACTAAATGACTAAGGATACAATTCTATCACCATGACCATATGCAGTGAAGCATAAAATATTTACATTTTCCATTCTCTTAAATATTTCAAGCACCCAAAAATTATTCTATACGCTTGCTTAACTTAGACCAAAGGCTATCATTACTGTGTGTACAACAATGTAGGTATTTAAAACAATAAAATTTAACGAGGTTTACCAACCATTGTAGATGTTGTCAGGTCAGAACTTAGTAAAGAAGAAGATTGATCGTTATATTCCTCTGAATTATTCGCAAAAGTTGCAGAGGCTCCTGAAGAACTTCCAGAAGTTGGAGATTTACAATTACTGTCGTGGACTTCTTCAGACTGTGTAGTATCTCTCAAACTTGAACTGATATCAGAGCTTGACTGTGTCTCCACACTGGAGGAGCTTGAGAGCACAGGAGAAGAGAATACCTCACGTTGTGGCCCACTAGCACAATGGGCGTTTGAAGCAGTGTCGTGATGCTCTGAAGCAGTATTGTAATGCTCTAAAGCAGTATCAGGACACTTTGAAGCAGTATCAGGAAACTTTAAAGCAGTATTTTGATGCCTTGAAGCTTTTCGAGAGAGTAGCCTGCCGTCGGGATGGTCGTTGAAATCTGAGCAATTTGTCGGTGAGATCGAAGTTGCCGAGTTGCTCCTTGTTTGATCGTGATAATCCTTTTGTTGTGGTGGAGGTGTTGTCTTATCGTGAAGGCATTTTGCTGTAATAGGACTCTTGGAACTAGGTTTTTCAAGATCCCCTGAGTCACTGAAATCTGATTCAGTACTGCCAGTATTTTTTGCAGTACTGCTGTTGTAGCTCAGGCCAGTGATGCTGGCAACACTTGCTGAACATCTGCTGTATGTTGAAGCTCTGTCACCATTGGATGTTGCTGAATCCAATCCTTCAATTTCATTGGCAGCTACTCTCAGCCCAAACCATGAGGCAACTGTCCTGTTTAAAATAAAACTGTTATTATTGGTGATATTGAGTATTCTTCTCTGTTTTAATGCCAACAGAGAACCTGGGAAAGAAAATCATGTAAAGGCATAAAATGATAATTCAATTGCACAAATTCCACAAGAACAATAATTTCGAATAAATCCATTAGATTACACAATATTTAAGGGTTGAAGTCTTCACAGATTCACACAAGATTAGGTAGAGTACTGACAATGCTACTTGAGGTACAATTCAAACACTGTCTGAGCTCAGCTCATGAGTATATTAAGCTGGAATCACAGAAGATTTGAATTTATGATGACTTGAACATGAAAGACAAATTAAATCACAGGTGCACACAAAAAACTAAACGCAGCAAACATATACAAGCTCAATGGCTAATAACAAGAAGAAGCAGTGTGTGAAAATCTAAATGCTACTACAAGGACAGCTGCAAACAATAAGCTCATCAGCCACAACTAAAGTCCAAGCAACAATGAAACAAGCCAAAGGCTGACCAAAATTGTCAGCTAATTTTAGTATACAAATCAAAATGTGAAATTCTTGAACTAACATGCATTATGAAGCTAAATAACTTCCAATTAACTAGTTACAAATTAATAAATTATATTCAAATGCAAGAATACATTAAAAAGTGAATTCAATTGTGATGAAGAAGAATATTAGATGCAAGTCCAATGGAGAAATCTTCAATGAATGAGATTCATGATTTAACTTCAAGTTTGTTCAATCTTTAAAAATAAATTTCCTATGAATGCAAAAGCTAGGCAAAAAACTAGGGAAACTGATCATTGTAAGATTGCATCAACAATCAGACTTTATTTTGCAGGAGACATGGCTTTCATTGTAAGATTGCATCAACAATCAGACTTTATTTTGCAGGTGACATGGCTTTCATTGTAAGATTTCATAAAAAAATTAACTTTATTTTGCATGTGACATGGCTTTCATTGTAAGATTGCATCAACAATCAGACTTTATTTTGAAAGTGACATGGCTTTCAGTTCACAAAAAATTCAGTACAAACAATAAAAACAAGTTTGTTGACTTCATCAATCACATCTATTTAGGACACTGTGCTACACTGATAATGAATATAAAGTACATCCCATTTTATTCTACACCAAATGTGAGGTAATTTTAAAAGAACCAGTACTAAATATAAAATTTTTACATCTGTTTTCTTCATATGTACATTAGAAAACATCAGCAAGGATTAATGTAGAAGGTAGAATACTTAGAAATGAATTTAACAAAAAAATACAGCATCAAAAGTGCCTATTTAGTATATTGGCAATGTGAAATATTTCCAGTATATAAAATAAAAGATTAGAAAAATTTCAAACTGAATCCACAACAAAAAAAATAAGAATAAAATGATGAGCACCAAAAACATGATAATG
Organism: Orchestia grillus; assembly: GCA_014899125.1. NCBI lineage: Eukaryota > Metazoa > Arthropoda > Malacostraca > Amphipoda > Talitridae > Orchestia > Orchestia grillus. The sequence goes on from VOMN01021408.1 coordinate 27,397, forward strand.
AAATAGTTTCAAGATTTTTATCATTATGTACTGAATAGCAAAGGTATCAATCAATTTGCTGGACTAGAAAAAGTTATTCAACTAGGCAATGATTAATAAATATAGATGCTGACCATAATATCCCTTATTAGCTAAAACTGAAATTGTAACAAGCAAAGCTAAAGATTACAATAAATTAATCAGGCTCAAATATTTCAACAAATAATCAAAAAGGAAGAGAACAAATGTATAAACTAAAGAAGCTCTGATAATAACCCAAATATTCAAGAGCAGCACTGTATAAAAAATTCTTAAAAATTCATTCAAAACCTATGAAGTGACTAAATATGACAGATTCATACAAGTCTTTAAATATTCTATATGAAACTGAGAAGCAAGTGTGTTTTCATAAAGCATATCACTTTTCAAAGATTACACAACTGATAGTACAAAGATTACATAACTGATCATACATTAACAGGTTCAATGTAAGATAAGCTATGTTTCTATTATTTTTCATGACACTCTTTTATTAAAGTTCTTGGTGGATGATTTGATCTGATGGTACCACAAGCCATTTTGAAGTCAGTGAAGAACCTCCTCAATGATGGTGACTCATAGGCTATTTTATGATTAGACACAAAGCAAATAAGAACAGTGCTATACTAATATCAAATGAAATAATAGCAAGCTTCCTTGGAATAACACTACAGTAAGAGAAGTATCCATGGATACAACAAATAGGAAAGGTACAAGCAGTAAGATGTAGCAAAGGAAAGGCAAATGGTTGACCATGCATTCATGAGTAATAAAAATTTCATAAAAAACAAAAACATAACTGAAAAAATGCTTGACAGCTAATGGAAATACCAATTCATAAAATGTACATTATTGTCTGTAAAATTTCATAGCAAATTTTGGGCAAATGCACTGAGGCTACGCCAATCATGATTGTACTTATTTTTTAAGTAAAATAATTTTAAGTAATTATGATGGTGCTGGCCACAGCTGAACTTATTAACATGGTCACTCTTATATTTCATACCACAGGAAAGTTTTAGCTGGTCAGCAAGCCCTGCCATGAAGCTACTTACAATTAATAAATGATAAATTGTGGATGACAACAAAATGCTTCTAATTAGCATAATGACAAAGATTCCCTTACAAAAAAAATATTTCTGACCAACAATTGGTCATGGATGCAATGCTATCAACAAGGTTCACAGGTGCTAGCACAGATATGGGGTGATGATTTTCATGTTCTAGGGCCCATGTTATTGATGTTTTATATTAGAAGGAGAAAAATCCCTCCCAGCTGATCTAAGATATTTTTCAGTGGAAAGCTATAGAATTGGAACCAATATAACCTCACAATACAAAATATCAGAAAACTCCTTACACATAGCTATCTAGAAGTTGACTATATAATATGTGCGGGAAGCATTAGAACAATGTTGTTAAGAACCTCTTAAGCAACAATGATAGTTTGTACAACCACCTCATTAAGGTTATGACCAGAGTTAGGAGAGTCAAAGCCACTCATAAAATGCCCAGAGATTTGATAGTTTTCAAAAAGTATGATCAGAGAAGCAAGTTTGACAAACCAATTATGAACAAACAAAATAAAAATACCATGTATGGCCATTTATAATTAGTGGTAGCACTGTTTACTTTTTATATCGGAATGTATGCTTGCAAATTTAAAAACCAGGATCCAGGCAATAATTTGAGAAGTGCAAACAAAAACAACAAATTTCACCTTAGTTTTCATAGCCTTGACCTAAGTTGGGCATGAGCAGCAGCTACTATTGCAGCAAACACAACCAAACCATCAGTATTTTTCATAAACTGGTGACAACTTCATCAGCCTGTAGAGAGAAGACAAAATTTCTTAAATATCGTAATACATATTTATCCAGGTAAAATTTAGAAAGCAGTACTACCTAATTATAAAGGAAATACTGAAGTTAACTTGAAGAATAACTCACAATGAGACTACACAGAGTTTGTACTGAAATAGACCTCTCTAAGTGTGATGCACAGAAGTATCTTTCATATATAAGAAACCAAATTTGAAATGATTTCTCACAAGTTGCTGAGAGAGGAATATTGTTGGAAGAAATTCAGATAGAATGCTCAGGTAACACTTTTCATAAGAAATAAAGACGCCCAAAACACTTATTGATAACTCAACAGCACATCTTTTTATTGAAATGTATTAGCATGAATTACAAAGAAAGTGATATTTTTGGATTAATCATATGGGCTTCAAAGAGTCTTCAAATTAATTTTGCAATAGAATTACTTTAATGTATGTGCAGATTTAATTTAAAATGTGCAAATAATTTGACTGAGGATTACTATGTTCATCAACATATAAATGCTCAAAATTTTTACCAAACTTTTGATGCGCCTAATATAGTAGTATATTGGATTACAAAATTAATAAAAGAAAAAAGACACCAACATCAAACGCTACAATCACGATAAGTTTGCATACATTATCCCCGCCATAGGAAACGTAAGCTCCATATCGGGAAAAAGTTATGTTTATACGAGTAATTCTTTTTTCAGAATGAAAAATAAGTGTTTCACGAAAAAATACAACTTCCACACGCAGAAATTGTTACACGAATGATTCCACAGGTCCCGTTAAAAGCTCCGTAGACACAATATAACAAATCAAGAGAATATCCATTTTACAGACCATCAAACGTGTCTGTACGATGAGGGGTCCTTTAAAGTAAATGTTAAATGACGCGCCCCACCCGACCCACAACTGCACAAAAGTCGGACCGCGTAACCGGCATGCCACTGTGACCTTCAGTGACCTTGGGATCAGCTGTTGACTTTTAAATCACCGGTAGCGATGAAGAAATGAAAATCAAATGAAATTGATAAGATAAAGAGCAAGTTCAGCAGATAAGCAGATATATATACATATACTCACAGAACTACTGATGAAATCCAGTAACGCACATTTCGAATAAAATCCATTTTTCATAATATTACCTCGATTTGTGCACCAATGAATGTTAAAATATTTAAGTGTTGACTAATGTGCAATATTGGACACCTGGTACCTGCTTTTGATTGACTGGTTGATATTTCTCTGAAGAATTTAATAATATATTATTTATTTTGTATGAGACTTCACATACATGTGTTTACATATGAGGCTTCAAAGAACACTGACTCGTTTGATAACACTATGTGAAAAATCATAGCATGAGATAACATACAATGCATTTGTCTCATGAACGTTTTTAATTGATATTATTCAACTTGGTGTCAGGCATAGTTAGTGATAATTCAACCTAAATGTACAACGAATTCGTCACGTGTACAACATGTGATCGAATTACACAGCCAAGGAAGAATGTCATCTTAAAAATAGTACGAAAGAGAGTATTGGACCACAGCACAAGATAGCACAAGATAGCACAGCAGCGCGCTGCTATAGCACTTGCCACCACCGTTCGAAGCCTAGTGCCAGCCAGACCTTCTATTTGCCCAGCATCTCACCGGCGCCAGCACACCCCACCCTCTTCATCTCCCTCCCTCCCTTCGCCCTAGCAACCGGAGTAGCAGGACAGTGAAAGAAGAACGTACGTGCTGCTTACTCGAGCAACCCTCTCCATTCACAAAAAGAATGTGAGTTGAATGTATAGATATTTAATATGTTTTCTCAATCTTCTCAAGAAATGATCTGTAAGAGTTTGCAGTCCGTTTCGCTAGTGCTATAAATGAACATCCAAAGTATGTAACCTTGGAGAACCTGGACAAAATGTTAATGTAAAACCTAGACGAGGGTGGTAACTCTCTGTAAGGCTGGTCCTTGTTAGGCCATGAGATCGTCTGGAGTCTAGACTACAGACAGCCTAAGCGTGCTAACAATGCTCAACCTCCAGGCCGCCGGCAGTGGTTGACAAATCTACACTCTAATTATCTAGTTTCTCCTATTTCTGATCGTGTTACTCATCTGTGACTTAACATAATGTTGTGCTTGAAGTTGAAATGACGTCACCAATATTGAACAAGACGGTCGTGGGTCAGTTGCAATTTAACTAGCTCATGAGCTCAAAAGCTTTTTAATAAATATCTATTTGGCAATTAAAAACTATCATTTTAACATCAAAAAGTGCATAAAAAGTCAAGCTTCGTTTCGACTCGTATTAATAAGCCCGATTTAGGTAGTTCTCTAAAATAACATAATACAAATTATATCGAATTTCATTCGATTGAAAAGATTTTTGAACTCCAATAATTACCATTTGGAAGTTTCCTTTGAACATACGAGATATTTATAAGATCTATACGTTCATGATCGGAAAAAGAAGTACAGAGGAAATATTTGACGCAGTCTGACATTATTGCCATGGGAAGAGCTGTAAATGCATCAGCAGGTAAAAGACTTCTGAGAGAGGATAAGGGCAAAGCCGAGGCACTATGGGTAAGAAGAGCACAATATCGAATATTGTGAGCTTCTTTACATATCTTACCTACTACCCAAAAAGTTACTGAAAATATATGTCAAGGATAATTTGAGAAAAATAGACCAAAGAACAGTACACTTCATTGCAAAAAGACCCCTGCCTCGTAAACGCATCACAGATTCTTAAGAAGCGCTTGACATATGTTTATTTAATCTACCTGCAGTCCCATCACCTCCTCCGCCTGATCTGAACTCATTCATCACATGAACCTTTATTTATTCCAACGCGTTTTACCGTTGTGTTTTAAATGCCTTACCACCACTGGTGTGGCGGGGGATGTGAAGAATGTGTGGTTTAAACTTCCTTTTCAAGTAAGTACTCCGCAGTCACGTGAAAAGCCCCACGTGAGCCGAGGCTCGAACCCTGACCCTGGCGGCTATGAAGCCAACACGCTCACAACTACACAACAGAGCGCACTTGGCAAACTTATTTATGTAAGAAAGAAACTTATCCAGTCTCTGATAGCTTGAAAGTGTGCATGCAGCACTCCCTTCGGTTAGCTAGATCATTTATCGGAAATCTGCTTTGGAAAGCGTTTATTAAATCATCGGTATGAAGGGCAATGAGCGAAGTGATTTCATCATAAACTCTCAAGTGTGGAGTCCATGTGAGTCGTTGGCTTCAATAGTTACACAAAGAGTTCAGAGCCGTTTTCAATTATGCAAAAGTATCAGAGAAAATGACAAATTTTTTCTGATCCTAATCTAGTCAATTTTGAAAACGTCACGTATATTCTTGCACACCTTAGGTCGGTGTACAGTGATAAATTGGATAAAAATATTTTCATTCAGTTCAAATGGACCAAATTTTTGAGCTGAATTCCATTTGAGGCACATTGTTTTTTTTACATATTTGCGAGGACGCAGAATTATTTTAAATAAGAAAAAGACTTCAGCAAGACAATTTTAGTTATAATTTCATTACATAACAGTGAAAACTCGCTGATTCGCTGAACTATCAAGTTCAGGTACACCTGATAAGTCTCCCATAAGTCGAAAGGATTCACTCTAAGTTTAAAAATAAATTATTCTACCTGTTTTGATACACACACGCACATAGCAGCCCACAGTTCAGCCGTATATCATTGCTCATATTTCGGGAATTATACTCTAATAAGTAATCCAGTCTTTGAGACAAAACACTGGTCTTTTAGAGAAAAGTTAAAAGTAAGCTGCATTTTTGGAGACCACCCCAAATCGATTAATTTAATCAGACGATACGCCCGCTGAAATCTGTCCTAAAAACTGGATAGGTGAGAATCAGCTCCGGTTTGTTTGGGTTTGGTGGACTCGTTGGGTCCCACAGGGTGATCTTAACGTAAATATTAACGTAAGCTTCCTCTGTACTTCCGTACATTTTGATAAAATATATCACCTTCTAGCAAACTCGAGGTTACTTGAACAACAGAGTTACCCTAGGTAGATTATCGAGCAGTTGAATTAGTTCATCATGTCTTGGGATATTTTTTGCACTCCAACTAACTTTATTCTAATGAACTAATGGTAGTTAAATATTTTTGATTGGTACAAGATGACCTTAAAACATATTTAATTTATCGCGTGTAAGGGAACTGGTCACATAAGAGAAGTATTCAGCTGACCATAATTCTTTTATCTATCACTAAACCCACTTCGGAAATTCCTCCTCGCATTTATATACCCAATGCAACACCAATATTTTTCTTTGCACATAAGCACCTTGATTACAGTAACTGAAGTGTGGTTCGTCCTAGAGAAAAATGAAAAGCAAATTATAAATGGAACGATTTATTATCACTATGTTTATTGAAGTACCCTGCACGAATGACTGCAGTAGTAATTTTCACAGTATTTCAGATAAAAGATATCAGATGAGGCGGAATTCACACAAGAAACACATTACGCACTTTGAAAAAGTGTTTTTGGTTCGTTATGTGGACGGACTCTTCAGAGAGGAAGCCAGCGAGCGCAAGATCAAAGTAAAATTCTCACATTAAACTTCGTTGGATGGATGAAAGCTGTTTTTGCAATAGCAGTGACGCACCGAAGGAAATATAGCCAGGCTTTTGTAGAGCTTTAACTCGGATGAATGAAGATTAAATGAACGAACCAATCTGAAAGACTTCGTTCACTACCTGCAATAATCGTCCAAGTCACGCTCAAACATATAACTCGAGAAAATCGTTCATTGAAGATGCAGTGGGATTTTGACGCTGAAGCGACTGCACGTCTCACGAACACATCCCTATGGTATTGTATGGTGTCTGCTGTTACCATCGTCATTTTGAAACAAAACAAAACAATGAAAATAAATTTTCGTCATCGAATTACGCTACTACATGAAAGAATGGATCCTTGTTAGTAGAACGAAAAATTAAGTTAGAAAAGAACGTTATACAACGGTGGAAATGAACCTAATAGGGAAATGAATGGGCGGATACAAAAAACGCATAGTACAAAGCTCACACTATGGAAATATACATACAAACTAGAAAAAAACCCTGCAATGTATACACACGACGGTGTGCAAAGCTTGAACGAAACGCGCTAAGTGAGCGAAGACTTCCGAGAGAGAGAGGAGAGACTGAGGTGGTTGGTGGCTGTTGAGGTCACCGCCGTCAAGGGCATGCGCGCCAGCTAGCAGTCAAGTCTGTGGCCGCGGGCTGTCGTGCAAACTGAAAGAAAACACGACGGACGCGAGAGGTGCGACGCGGCCGTGCTGCCAGAACTGAAGACAGAAAATTAGCGCAGTTATGCTCCGCATGTCACTGATTAGAACCATTTTTCGCCTAGACTCGAGAAAAGCACAGTTATTCAGGAACTATTTTCGATGAATTTATCGTCGTTAAATAGTGGATTTTCGCAGCAGGGGGCTATGAACGTCGACCAGTGCGCTTCTTGACGCCCAGACGCGGTCGCAGCCTTAGTGCGGTCGCCACCAGAACACCCCGGGTTACGAGTCAATCCAGCTGGTGTGCAAATCTGTTCATGACACTTGCATGCTCGCTTCTATCTAATACTAGTCGAACTACCTTTCTAAAATGACATAACTTAGTAAAGTTACACTCAAAATGAACGGTATTTCCCCCAGCGGAGATGGACGTGACCTCCCTTCCCGTTGACGTGATAGGCACTAATGGCCTAACTTAGAGCCTAGCAACAGTCAACCCATAAAAAAAAATATAAATACGAAATAAATAAATGAATTTTTACGCGACGGCATTTTTTATTGTTAAATTCGACATGTCATGCAAGTCTGAACTGGGCGAACTACGAGGATACATCAGTTGGCGACCGACAAAGAGCAATATATGACAAGCTACAAGGCCAATGTTTGCTTTGAAGAAATGTATTCAGACGCCCCTTTCAGACAAGTTTCCACAGTATCACCGGGTACAGTTTTGCTTCAGCACAATGAGAAAATTTGTTGACTAGGTATCCTAAATTACAGGAAAAAATTCGCTCAGTCCTAGTACTTTTTAAAGAACTATTGATGACTTGTTCTTACCACGTTTCAATGTGATCGATAGTGTTAAAATGCTGCTGGTAAATATTACAAAACCATGCGTCAGTTCTATGGTTCGAAAAGTATTGTGAATTTTCGTAGCAATTTAAAAGGGGGCCTATTATAATAAAGTTGCATGAAAATCAGGAAGATTTCGTCTAGAAATGCTGTAATTTTCCTTTTCACTAATTATTTTTATCCAGTGGCATAAAGATTTAAGGTACTACGTCACTTTCGTTAAGCAATTATGAGCTATTTCCGTTCCTTTAGATATTGAAAAATAGCAAAATAGTCTCAAAAAACGCTTAAATACAGAGTGAAATAACCAAATTAAGCAACCCAAACTCAAGCTCACACGAGGTTCAAAGGTGCATTGCATCATAGAACATTTGGATAAGGAGACATAAAATTGTCGCTTTATTCTATTCCACGCAAAATGACCGAGACTGAGTTGTTCAATTTACTTAACACGTCGTCTCAGGAGTACCGTACTGAACTTCCTACCCTGATGTAAACTAGCGCATCAATATTGTCCAATTCTTTTTCATAAGTAAATTAATACTTTCTATAGAAATACTCTACGTATTTTAGAGTGCAACTCAGTGAGTTCAGCAATAGCCACGAAAAAAACACAGAAACTAATTCAAAATTCAAAATGTCAAGAAAAAGTGACATTTGTATTCAATATTATCATGCGTTGGCATCTTTCAGACATTTAATTCACGCAGGCTAGTAATCTATCCAACGCTCGTACACAAATATATCAAAAGCGATGAATAAATGAACTCCATGTTTCAGTAACTGGGTTTCTGGGTTTCTAGTATCTGGGTGTCTCTCCCCAGATCAGGAGTGAAATACCAGAAGTTGGGAGAGAAACCCAGGCTTCACAGCCCACGATGAAGTTTTTTCTGTCTCGTTTTTCTAATTCTGCATAGGAGTGTGTAATAATGGGAAAGGAGGCATAGGGATGTGTGGGGAGACATAGAAATGCGTAGGGAGGCATAAGGATGTGCAGGAAGGCATAGAAATATGTAGGGAGGCATAGGGATGTGCAGGAAGGCATGTGGATATGCAGGGAGGCATAAGGATGTGTAGGGAGGCATATGGATGTGTAGGAAGGCATAGGGATGTGTAGGGAGGCATAGGGATGTGTAAGGAGGCATGTGGATATGCAGGGAGGCATAAGGATGAGCAGGGAGGCATAAGGATGTGTAGGGAGGCATAGCGATGTGTAGGGAGGCATAGGGATGTGTAGGGAGGCATAAGGATGTGTAAGTAGGCATAGGGATGTGTAAGGAGGCAAAATGATGAGTAGGAAGACGTAAAGAGGTGATAAGGATGTCGTGCAGGAGGTGTTTTTATAAGCGATGAAAAAGAACCTTTATTATTCCAACACGTTTTACCGTTGGGTTTTCAATGCCTTACAACTTCTGGCGTTTTGAGGAATGTGATGAATGTTTAGTTTAAGCTTCTTTTTCCAAGGGAAGTACTCCCTTGTTACGTGAAATGCCGCGCCTGAGCCGGGATTCGAACCCTGAACGTCCCGGCTGCGAGGCCATCACGCTAACCAGTACGCCAAAAACCATCGCACCAGTCTCTCCTACGGCAAAGACCACTTGAGCCAAAAAAATAAAAACTTTCTCGACGCGAGGGACTCGATTCATTGATCCTGTGAATCTTATTTCACGCCATTGTCTCCATGAATCATCGTTAAACTGTCTTGGATTGAATAAAAAAGAGGCCCACCCTAGTTATATTTAGAGTGATGTGGAAGGAAATACTGATAGGACACAGGGCAAAAAGATGCATTATATCAGATAGCAGGATGGTAGAATACATTGGTAAGATAAAAGATGGTAAGATCTGCAAACCGGATACAAGATGGTATAGAAAAATGGTAGTCCGTTCTGCTACCATCCTGCGTCTTTCGCAGCAAATAAAGGAAGACTCTACTTGAAAAGCGTCAGACGTACACCAAAAACAAGTGATACTCGCCTCCGCAAAAACGCCGTAAATTATACTCAAAACACGAATATTGCCCACCAGCTTCTAAAAGTGATATCTTTGCACATTCTATCACCGGGAAAACGTAAGCAATCACAATACAAAAATGAAGCCATGGTAGGCTATAGCGGGATGCATGACCTGCTTCTCGCCCGAAGTGTTAAGATTTCACTATGAAAGATAAGTCATTATGGTTAATATTCTGATGTCCTCCTTCTCGCACGTAGACGCAATCGCAGCTCCACTGTTGCCGCATCTAAAAAATTCTGTTAGGCCTACCTTTTTTCAGTAAATACAAACACACGATCATCCAACAAAATATGCACAATACAATCTGGCACAACGAGCATTGAAATAATTTTTTATTAATTAAGGTCTCACCTTCGCCTTCGTTTAGCTTTGTAGGTGCGTGAATTATTGATGGGTGGAATGGCGGTTGCTGAACTTGAAGAAGTAAAACACTCGAGGCATTTGGATACACCTCGATTGTCCTGCAGCGATGTTTTCTCCATTGAAGCTTTGTGCAAAGCGACACGTGACTAGCAAACTCGAAAATAACAATTCATTACGAATCTCAGTCCCAACGTTCATAAGTTTTTATGTATCTAACGTTCAAATATCACAAATGTGTTCCATCACTAAAATTAATTTTAAAAATAACGTTTCTGTGGTGGCTACTTTGAGGGGCTTCTTTCTTTAACGTCTTCCTCTTCTTCTACTTGCTCAGTACAGAATCTTCTTTCTGTTACAAATTCAGTTGTCACTGAAGGATCTTCTGATGTAAATTTTGAGTCATCTTTGAGCAGATCTGCAAGGTTCAGCGGGCCACGGATGACTTGGTGAGATTCCTGAAGCACTTCACCGTCGCTTGGGTCAAATTCATAGTTGACGGCACCTTCGGTGTGAGGAGTGTATTTGATTGTCCTCGTTGTAATACGAGATGTCACATTCGGTCCTTGTCCTTCCAACAGTTTCATTACGTCATCGTCGTCCATGTCACCAGAAGTTGTCACGTACTCTGTCGATTCTTTTCGTCCCTCACTTGATTCTGTTATGCGAATTTTTTTCACACGAACGATTTTTTTCACCGAGACTACCTCGTCTGAATCGTCGCGGTAGTAGCTAGCCGTAGCATCAGGGTCAGTCAAATCGGTACGAGAAGAGTCTAGTTTAGTCATTCTAGTTCTTCTCACAGTGACTTTACTACCGTCAAAGGTAGGGATCATTGAGGCTTTGTGAACTGTTTTACTCTGAGGGCCAACTGGACTTGAAGATTGATCTGTGGGCTCTCCCCTTAAATCTCTGAGACTACTTTTACTCTCAGTTTTGCTCATTAAATGCAGCTCTGAGGTGCTAGGTTTCACCCTGACTGGTATAGAAGAAGTTGCTCTTGAATTTTCACTGAATGAAATTTCTGATTTGACTGCTACGCTTGAAATTTTTGGAGGCGAGCTCTCGGGAGTGAAAGTTTCTTTTTCTCCAAGGGTGAGGCTTCCCTTCGGTCTCCCACCAAGGGTAGGAATCATAGAAGTCGTTGAGTCACTGGATTTCATTCGAATTGTTCCATGTGATTGAGACTTGCTGGAATAATCTAGATTGTGCTTTTCAGTGGGAAAAGACACTCCTGAATCTACAGTGCTTACTTCCTCTGATTTTGGGGCTTTACTCAAATCGACATACTCGCCACTAACTGACCTTTCGACGTACTTTCTCAAAACAGGCATAGATGCATCATTACTAGAAGAACTCGAAATTTCGTACTTGCCTTTCCTCGTGAAAGGGGAGCTGAATTTAATACGTGACGATTCCGAAAAATTACTTTGAGAACCTTGTTTTTTGTGTGGATGGTCAGGAATATCAGATTTCAAATCAATACCACCAGAAATAGGCGACAAGTGCCCGACATCTAGATATATGTTTTTAACATCAGAAAAAACTCTTGGACCTTCAGAGTCTACAGTAAGTGAATTCAAGCTTGGAAAAACAGCCTCGTATTCAGTGGAATATTCGTCAAGAGTTTCCTCGACACCAGATGAGGAAATTTGATGGTTATTGCCGATATATAATACTGAAATTTTCTCTAACTTTGAAGGAGGCATTGAATTAGTAGATGAATTTTCAGGCCCCTTGGTACTGGCATTAGATAAATAGAATTCGTTTCTGGAAGAATACTTAGGAAATTCTTTTGAACCGGACGTAAGAATCGAACTTCTATTCAGGTCAATGCCCCCAGATATTGAGGGTAACTCTACAGTAGGAGCATCAGAAATAGATTTCATTGAATCAATTTTGATTGCGTCGTCCGATACCACAACTTTTTCACTCGAACCTCCGAGGAACCTATTTGTGTTGCTTATCAAATATCCCACAGAATCGCCCAATTTTGATTCACCGATGACTGGAATATTCAGATCCGTATCCTGTCGAGGAGTTATTTTTGAAAACATACTCTTTTGAGCATATGTCGAATCCTTCAAATTTAGGTCATATTCGTCCTTTTTTATCGTATGTTTAGTTGCTGTCCCGAAAGGCATAGTTGATGAAGAAATCACGGAATCAAATCGACTCGTTTCAACATCAGAGTCAATACCCCCTGATACTTCATATTTCGAGCCTGGCTGACCCCTAGGAATGAAATCGTCAATACTGGGCAGCTTTGGAGTTTCTACATCAATTGAAGCATCCACATCAGGACGGGTAACATCGACGTCCAGCAAGCCCCCTTCAGCTTTCTCTGCCTCATCAATATTCAAGTTGAACTTTCTCGTCTTCAACTTATGTAGGTTGACGCTAGAACCATCCGTATTAAGATCTAATTTCGGGTCCAAACCAGATGAATAGACATTCATTTCCATCTTAGGATCTCCGAGAGACCAATCAAGAGCATTTACGTTCAAATCCATGGAAGACACTTTTGGCGCAACAACATCTAACTCACCATCAATTTTCAGTTTCTTCATATCGATTCTGGGGGCGTCAACGTCAATATCGGTCTCCCCAACCTTCAATCCGAATTTAGAAATTTTTGGGTCTAGCATCTTCAAGTCGAGGTCAGTGTTAGGAGCCTTCAAATCGATGCCAAGGTTGCCCTCGATTGAAGGCTCCTTTGACACTTCAGAAATCAAATCGATGTCAGAGTAAACAATATCAGGCTTCTTGACATCGGCAGTAACGTCAAAACCGTGCCATTCAATATCTAGTTCGGGAGCACTAATGTCCATCCTCCCTGTCTTACTTCCTTTCACACCAATAATCGGCATCTTGAATTCCGGCACTGTCATATTGAAACTTCGACCTCTTCCAGACAAATCAGAGTCCAGGTCTATATCTGCCTCGGTAGATTTGAGTTCAAGGTCTCCTTCGGGCAATTTACCTTCGACATCGATTCCTCCTCCAATTGAAGGCAAATGGGGCATATCAACATTGACGTTGAGCTTAAGGACATCCACGTTTGGTGCATCCATGCTCACGCCGTCAAACTTGGGGCCTCTCAGGTCGAAATCAGGTTTACCCATTTTCATTCCAAATTTAGGTAATTTCATTTTAGGCATTTTCAACGTCGGCAAATCGAAATCTAATCCAGGCGTTTTACCATCCAAGTCGATGCCTCCAGCTATTGCACCTAAACTTACGTCCGGCAGACCCAAATCAAAAGAACCGTCAATACTGGGAAGCTTTGGAGTTTCAACATCGATTGAAGCATCCACGTCAGGTAGGGAAAGATCAACTTCGGGTAAGCCACCTTCCATTTTTCCTGTCTTGCCCATATTCAAATTGAACTTGGGCATTTTAAACTTGGGCATGTTGATGTTGAAACCGTCTGTATCAAGATCCAATTTCGGATCCAAATCAGGCGAACGGACATTCAAATCCATGTTAGGATTTCGAAGAGACAAACCAGGAGCATTTACGTCCAATTCAACGGACGGTAGTTCGGGTGTATCAACGCCAAATTCACCCTCAATTTTCGGACCCTTGATATCAATCTCGGGCGCATCAACGTCTACGTCAGGCTGCCCAAGTTTCATTCCAAATTTAGGCATCTTTAGGTTAGGCATTTTCAG
>VOMN01021409.1:0-21570 GCA_014899125.1 Orchestia grillus
TCTCGTAAAATTGTTTATGTCTCGCAAACTTGTCCATGGCTGTCAAATTTGTTCTTGTTTCGGAAGCTGTCTCGCAAAGTTGTCTTTGTCTCTCAAACTTTTCCTTGTCCCGTAAAGTTGTCCACGTCTTGCAAACTTGTCTTTGTCTCTCAACCTTGTTCTTGTCTCGTAAAGTTGTCTCGCAAAGTTATCTTTGCCTCATAAGGTTGTCCATGTCTCACAATTTGCTTTTGTCTCACGAAGCTGCCATAGGGTCTCGGCCGTAGTCTAAACTTTGAACACTACGAAATTTCTAGCGACTACTGAACGCTACTCTGTCTGAACACTAATCCGTCCAAGATGCCACAATTTTTAAAACTAGAGACGTCGTGCCCCCAGCCCGCCCGTGTCAGCACACCAGCGCTCGCCGTGCGGCAGCGTTTGCGCTTCCGAGGCGGGAACGCTTCGCTCATCACCCGAAGGCTTTCAGTTCACAGTTGAACCTGTACAAGGCATCCTAGAAGTAACTGATCCTTGTTTTAATGAGTAAATAGGATACCAAATTGTAAGGCGTCCTATTAAAACGTGCTATCCAAATTAAAAGGGTCAGTTACTTCTGCGCCTTACAATTTGGTATCCTATTTACTCATCAACGCAAGGGTCATTTACTTCTGGGACACCCTGTAGTTCGAAGGACCACTCTAATAGTCAAAATTCATCAAGCATGCCATGAAAATTTAATGAAAACGTTCGAATGATTTTGTGTTTATTGAAGTTTTGAATTTTTTCAGTTTTTGTTCAGTAGATCTTATCATTTTTTCAATTTCATCCAGTTTCACGAACCAATTTGTAGTTCATTGAGATGAGTCTTTGGCTGGGAATATATTTCAGAGATACAGCGAGTTACAAGAAACTAGTTACCTTGATTAAACTACAATGTCTCAAATTAAACTCTAAGAAGTAAATTAAAGTTCAAGATTGTTAATCTTTTGAGATCTAGTTTCAAAAAAGAAAGATCTCGGCATCAATTCACACGCACATACGTCCTCCTTGGAGCAGTTCGATGATGCCTGTTCGAGTTATCATGACATTTACACATTGTACGTATCAGTACTTAAGTTCAGTCCACCATAACTAAATGATGGTTAGTGCCTTAGGAAATATTAGTTAGAGACTGGACAGCTCTGACCACTACTAATTTTTAACCACGGTTTCTAGTACCTTATCAAGTTTTAATCGAGGAGATAAAGCCTTCTTGTTTGCATGTCGTAAAACTATTTCCAGATTCGAAAAAAAACCACGCTTTTGTCTGTAGGACGGGCTTTTGGCAATGCATGCTCCACAACTCCTTAATTTTGTGGCCCATGGTTTGAAGGTCTTAATTAACTCAATATACAATGCTTGGAAACTCAAGGTAATAATCTTCAGTTTTCCGTACATGAATTTCATTGTCTCATTATGAGATTGATATTTCCCATTTTCCAATCGCTAAAAACAATCAGAACTACTGTGTAAAAAAAAACACAAAAAGCTGATATCAAGGCTTCATACATTAGCACTTTATTTGCTGTACTCCCAGTTGCTTTGATTCACGTCTCGGACTGAAGAGAAACAAACTATAGCAGCCAAGCGAGGCTAAGCGGCGTGTTTGAATAACCCATTAATGTTGCACGAGGAATTCACGAAGCTGGCAAAAGTTCGGTGATGACTTACAAGGCACCATAGCGCAGGAGGCATGCCTTTTTGGTCGCAACACTCGCCTGCTTGCCGTCCAATTATTCATTTGTACGCTGGGGAAAGTTTAATTCACAACGTATCGTTTCTGAATGGAGACTCGGCTCGGACGAGCGAATCACAAATTAGATTTGCAATCATGTTAGCTCAGGCATAATTTTTCACGGCCATTTGCATGCTATAGCCACAAATTCACGGAGAATTTATTTTGACGAATACTATCAGGTATATTTGTGTTCTGATTACAATGTGTGCCATGTACAGGAGCGCTGTCACTGCACGATGATAAAATGATCGGGTGAGACTGCCGCGCTCCGAAAACTTTGACGATGGAGTTCATTTTGAGGTCCACAAAACTGCGCAATTAATCGAACAGGAGCCCGAGCGAGCGTGACAGCGGCCGCTGCTTCACGGTGCTGATGTGACGCTGTGCGTGTGTGCGTGAACTCGTTCATGTTCGGAAGCATAATTAGTCGATGAAAATTGTGGAGTGGACTCATGTTCAGCGTAATACTTTGAATTCGGAGTAAAGTTCCCTCGCATGACGCCCTGCTTCATTGTGAAATTTCTGACTGAAATGAGCCCGCGTCGCTCGCTTGGCGAAGTCACGGCGTTTGTGCTGAAGTTCAATTCTCGAATGAAGAGACTTCCCCATTCACTGGCATAAACTTTAGAACAGCGTACCTCTGGGGTCAATCTCTGGAATAAATCGAATATTAGAATCAGAGAATTCTTCAGCCCGCTTTACTTCGTGAGTGTTGAGGATGACATTTGCTCTGATACTCGCGTTAGTATTTGACAAAAAACAATCTCCGATATGCATCACGGTCAATGATTGTCATAAGAATATGGTGTGTACCTGATTTTCGTGCGGAACCCGTGAGCTGAAGCGGGCTTGCTGGACTGTCACTGTGATTCAGACCGCTCAGATTTACAGACTAAATACTGAATGTCTTAGTAGGGACATATACTGAGGGTTTCGCAAAAAACGGAACCCACTCAATAGGGGCTTCCCGTGTCACTAATACCACCATGCATAAAAATATTAGAAACATTTAATTTAAAACATTTACTGTAGACTCCTAAATGCAGCTTACACATAGTATCTAATAGCAGGTCAAATCGTATCTTACGGTCCAATTTGCTTGTGCTAAAACTTTTATTTCTTGAAATTTGACATTTCTTATAACCCTTTTGCAAGTGTTGTATCTACTCGAGTCGACGGATGCTTTGCTGCCACCAGAGAGTTTATAGACTTTCTTTAAACATTTCCGTACTTTCAAAGTCATTTTGATATTTTAATATAATCGTTTTCAGGCTGCACCAAATAGGAATCTGCCAAAAGGCTTTTACAACTGAATCATGACGGACTTTTGTTAGATATTCTGTGAGCTATAACTTAACATTAGGGCTACGTCGAACAACTCGTGTTCATCGTGACACATAATTCACAATTAAATTTATCAGGATTCAGGATATGATGTATGTAGAAAACATAAGACAGTAAGAAGAATACTGATGTGTACGCCCACTTCTGTATGAGATTAATGAATCTTTGTTCATTTTCAATGCACACATTCATCTAATGCGCGAGAAATTTCCTGGTATTAAAGTCGTTATATAATACCATGAAAGTTTTTCTTTCGCCTACTATGTCTCGCTGTTTTAAAAATTAAAACACAATCCAAAATATGGCGTGCAGCACACGTCTACGGACTCACACATCTACACACACGTACAAATATGTAGGAGTCTCTCGCACACTTACAAGCATCACGTACGCCTGTTGGTTTTGTTACCAGCTCGCGAGCACTCGCCAACGGTGGACCGCTCTTCTCCGTCAAGGTGCCGCCGGTGTGGTGTGCAGGTGGCAAGCCTGGTGCAGCCTCCGCGTACGACACGTACAACAGCGTACGAGAATCGGTCCCACGATACGTCGGAAAATACAGATGATAATTTTGAGTCTGTGCGTTTCGAGAGATTGTTTTAATGTGTTGACAATTGGCCGCAGTTCAATATTTACTTGGAGCAGTGTGAATGTAACAGACGCGAAAAACAAGGCAAAAACAGCTAGTGCAAGTTGTATAATTTTAGTGTGAGCGCGTAGCTTCTCGTCCCTGTGTTCTGATACTGAGCGATGTTTTTTCCAGACGTACGGGCACATGTCCTTCGGTGGCAACAAGGTACTCTTGTACGTAGAAGTGTCACTGCTCTCTCAAATATTTGGAATTATAATATTTGGAAGACAATTATGACTCAAACACTTTGTCACACGGCCAAATCGAGTGGCTCAAAATAGCTCATCGAAGTCAGGAATGAAACAGCCCTCGCCCTTGCGGACTCACTCACAATGAAAATGGGTGAGCGATTCAACAAGAATTCAATTCCGAATTTTTTCTCCCCTGTTTGGTAACAGCTACACGGCGTGTTAGATTCTCAGACAGACTACATATTGAATGACAATTTACAGAATAGGCGTATAAACATAAGCTATCCGGACAAAAAAATAGTCACCTGCTACTAATATGTTGTAAAACCTTCACGAACATGAATGATGGCGGCAATTCTGGGCTGCAGTGAGTGTCCTAATACACAACTGATGGGTTTTAAGCCACTCTAGCTTCAATTTATCTCGTGATGCAGCCACAGTCCGTGGACGATCTCCTCGACGTCTAACTTTTCGTTCTTCGTGATGTCACAGACTCTCTATTGGGTTCATGTCTAAGGACTAAGCTGGTCAATCTAAATGTCAATCTACGTATCCTGAATGACTGTCATGCCAATTAATGACAGCTCTATTAATGAAGGCAGTATTCATTGTGAAAGATAAGCGAAGCAACAGGCTTTTCTGCCCTCAAAAATTGTGAAAATGGTAAAACTTGGTTATCTACCATATTAAAAATTATCGCAGTTGCGCGGGAGATTTTTGGCAATTTTGCGCAGATTATCTCGAGCAGCTCATTGTAGCCATGCTAGTTCAGTTTTACGGACACTTCAACCAAAGGACCCACTTCTGCGCAGTTAAAACAGCCTCAGGATATGACAGACCGTCCTCCTCCTACATAACAGAATCTTGAAAAATAATGGGCGACTAATTTTTGTCCGGGGAGCTAATATTCTACTTGAAAAATTAAGATGCAGACTATGGTGCAGAGAATGGTCCAATATAACCAACCCGAATTTACTGGCGATTTTCCTACCATCTGATGTATGTAAATGCCCTATTGTCGTCATTATCATTGGTTAGCCAGTGCAACTACACAGGATGTAAAAGGTATATTTGGACCAATAATATTACAAATTTGAACTTGCGGACGTGTAAGAATAAAGCACGATGCAAAGAATGTTCTGAGGGAAATATATTAGTTATAAGATTTTTAACTAATTTAATCTACTGTATGTGAGTCCTGAGCAGCAATGACATGCTGGGTACGCTTTCTGTAAGAGCGACCAGCCATTACCGCATCGAGATCCTCGCTTGACGGCCGACTTTAGGCAGGACTTGACAATATCCCGCAGCACAATGGATCACTGGATTTTTCTTGTGAAGTGGATCATTCGATACGCGCTAAACTTCCCCCACGGTCGATAATCACAAGAATTCAAATCTGGTGAGTTGGCGGCCAAACGTCTTTCGATACAAACAGTGGTAAATTTTCATTGATGAGGTTGTGGACAGTTCTGGCGCCATGAGCAGACTTGAGCGAACATAATTAACTGTCGATCATAGTCCTTTTTAATCCAAGGTAGTACGACTGCCTCCAGAATCTTTACACACTCAGCAATGTTGAATTTGAGTCGTGCTTCGATAATATCAAAGCGCATGATTTAACCATCGCATGCAACACCTGTATAGACCATGATTATTATCGCTTCCCATGAGAATAGTAACATGTAACTGATTTAAAACAACTATCATAGCTTTTCTGGGATTTGCGACCTCATCAATGACGAATTTTTTCTCGTTTACGAAGAAACAAACAACCCCCCAAGTCTCTTCAAATGGTTCAACAACCATACGTGTTTTTCCTTCCTCGTGGCCTTCGAATGCGTTGTTGGGACATTTCGGCGTCTTCTGCAGTAGCGATTCATTTGAAGTCAAGTCTGACTCATGCTTTAGTCGCATAGACTTCCTGGGAAAAATAAAAACGAATGTTCGAAATAGTTCCGATTTACCGTTCACACCCTGTTCCGACTAATTTATAATTACTAATGTCGGAAGTACTAATTTATTACAATTTCTACCGACATGATCTTTGGGACGGAATTGGGCAGAAACGTTTTCATGGGTCACCGCTTGTTCTAACGGTTTTGAACATAAAATTTCCCAGCGAAAATTGATAAAGATTTTTAAATTTCAGAATTCCCATGCTCTAAAAAAGTCGTTAGTGTGCTGATTATAGTCCAAGTGCACAATAGCTCTTATGGATTTTTTCTGAAACACAAAAAATTTATTCGTCTTGTTTTTATACGTCCCATACCGTACCATATTGAAGAAACGGGTGAATAAGTGTATAATATAAGATTTTTAGGGCATCAATTGGCAACATATTTCTTACTTTGTAGAGTACACCAATCGATTTCAAAAGTTTTTACAAATGTATTATGTATGTTGGCTGTAAGTCCAATGCGTGTCATCATCGAGGACTCTTACAGCCGTCAACAGTTACTCATCATCGTCGGATGAGCAGCTGTTCTCGAGCGAGACCTAATTATGAGAAAGATGAATGTAGCCGACACATGTGAAGAAAATCTTGATATGATTCTTGACAGCGAACTCTGCCAAGAAGAGCTGGGTACGGGACTGCGTTCTTTTTTGATTCTATATCTCTTTTAATGCAATTCGCTTACTAAACAGCTGGCTGCACAGAGCTGCACGCATGCTCATATCTAAGTATCGTTTATAACTGTCTTTTAAAATGAAGCTGCTCGATTATTCAACGTCATTAATATGTAAGTCGATATTAAAGAAAGAACGGAAGAGTTAAAATAAGGCGCTAAACTTCTCTATTATTGCTCCACAAAGTCCTGATGACTTGAGATAACCATAACTATTTTTCGAATTCGGAAAATTTTTTTTTTGCAGGTCCAAATCATGGACGTAGCTTTCTAGCACTGACTCCAAGATGTGCGTGTCATTTGGAATAAGAAGTAGTCTTGAAGGCATTTAAATAGAAGATACAGATGAGAATTTTAATTTGTGTCAACATTAAGTCACTAAAATTCAGCTGATGTCTCAGAAGGACGGCCGGGGACGGTAACGAATACTGCACACGCTCAGTAGAACACTTCAGCATCAACCGGTTATGAGAAGATGAGGCGCGGCTCAGTCAAACCTTTGGAATGGGGGCAACCACAGCTGTACACACGGGAATGCACAGCCAGGATATGAACGGTATTTCCTCCATCCTTTCCACACACTTCTCAAAAATACACTTCTCACACACACACATCTCTGGCACCAATACTTGACATACACATCTCTCCCTCCCACACCTACCACTCCCCACACCTCTCACAAACACACGTCACACACACATCTCGGGCACCAATACCTCACATACACACCTCTCACTCCCACACCTCTCACACACATGCCTTTCACTTCCACACCTCTCACACACACCTCTCACTTCCACTCCTCACACACACACTTCACGCCTCACACACCCACACGACCTTTCTAGGCTGCATTTATTTTACCGACATTTCTATTTTATTAATTCTTATCGTTCTTTTGCCAACAAATGACATACCGCACCCTAAAACTGCATAAAATACTCGGCTCAAGTAAAGTAATTTCCACCAAGAGAACCCTCAACCCACAGTTTACCCCATGTCTCCTTATACACGGAACCCCGAAAAATATGTACCCATTCTTTGATTACCAAAGTCAAAAAACATTTTTGTAAGAGGAGCCGTGATACAAGTCCTATGAATTAGCTGAAAAAACAACAACAGAGTTATGCTCGATCAATATGGGCATGTCTCACACCAAACAAGGAAAAATCTGTGCGTAATTGCCAGTGATAGAGTGAGGCCTGTTGAGGCACATCGGTAGATGAGCCAGCTGTTGGAACGCTCGGTCCAGTGAGGACACTCTAATTTCGACTGGAGCTTCCTTTTTATCGTGCGCTAGAACACGCGTAGGTGCGCAGTGAGTACATAGAAAATTAACTCTTACTGGAAACCTTTATGATGCTGAAGACCTCAGGTTCTAGAATTTCTTGCAATTTTTCTGAAGCTCACTGACTACGCTACATAATCGTCCATTTCCCCTTGTTAGTTTGTATCACCGAAATTTGAAATTGAAATACCGAAGCTGACCATCAGTCTCGGGCGTTAGACAACACGAAGAGCAACGAAAATTTCGAGTCGCCTGGCGAAGAATTGACAGGTATACGGTACTGAATACAACACTTTTCCTCAACTGAGACGAAATCGAGGACCACGCTGACGGGCAGCGGGGCCAGAGACGCGTGATCAAGATGCGTGGCCTCGGAATGGCTCGATCGAGAATAGAGCCACGTAGCCTGTGCGCTCGTCCGAGCGAATGGGGAGCACGCACCGGCCGTTCTGGAACGGTTACGACGGATTAAACGGCCGGTTTGTGCCGTTAGACGGGCCTTCTTGTCAGAGCCGCTCCCATTGCAGGCATGTCCCCGGGCGCGACGGTGTCTCTCGGCACAGAGTTGGGGGCAGGGGGGCCTCGGAACTCGGACTTGTACGTCGGAGTAGCTTCACTTGAATTTGTTACGCACACCCCGGCCACTGCACACACCCCGGTCACTACACACACCCCGGTCACTACACACACCCCGGTCACTACACACACCCCGGTCACTACACACACCCCGGTCACTACACACACCCCGGTCACCACACACTACAGTCACTACACACACCCCGGTTACTACACACACCCCGGTCACTACACACACTACAGTCACTACTCTCTCATACATAAATGAGACTACAAAATGTCCGCACTCAGGTAGACTTCAAGGTCTCACATTAGTCAGAGTTTATTTCGCCAAACTTCACTGGGACCATACACTCAAGAAAAAAAGTTACAAAAATTGAGTGACTTCGGCACCTTGATTTTGTAAAACAGGCAGACTCTGGAGAAGTCTAGCGCCACTTCTACGCTGCGTTTTATGCATGGGCATGTGGAGCAGGTCGACGGCTGGTGCCCAATGCCCCACCGACTGCGGGTGCGAGGCTGCAATTTGGTGTTGCGTCCCCCACAGAGTGCGCGTAATTTAGTTGAGTATCAGGACAAACCATATTAAGAAAGGCATTGCGATTCGATGAATTTCTGGCTAAGAATGAAGTTTTGAGTTTATCCAACGAAACAACGTGAAACCAGATAGTTTTCTAAGAATTACGACGTCAATCAATGCTGAGAAACTCTGATGACGAACCCGAACGAAAGTCTATTTCTTTGGCTCAGCAATTAACGAGCCTTCGTTGAAATTAGAATTGGAAAACTCTCAGTGCTGCGAGGAAAATTCTCTTACCATCTGTCAGATCAAACACACATCTGCTTCGTGACCTGAGCTCCCAAGAATACAGAACCGGTTGGGTCCGTATTTTGGTATTTATGCACCTACACAGGTGCACACCTAGAAGTGCATTCACGTGCGCATGCACGTATGAGGAACGCCATCCAGTTCCATATGAAGCCATTATTGCACTGCGTCCTGTATCCTGCACAAACGACTGTGATAATACTGTTCAGGTCGAGGGTAATAGATGGTAATGGCCATGAATGTTTCATTGGTTATAAATCGTCCCTGTATTTTAGCATCGGGATAACTTGTACTTATACGAAATATTCAAATGAATTAACACGACGGTTTTTGTACTCATACGAAATATTGTATTCATAAATATTGTACTTATAACTTGCACTCATGTGAAATATTCAAACGAATTAACATTACGGTTTTTTATTTAGATTTTAAAGACTTCATGCGAAACCACTTGCAGTCCCATTTGCGGGATGGCATTTATCTCAGCAGCTGGGCACTGATTTGCTTTGTATCTTCACTCTGCTGTAAACGCCTCAGCATCATTCAGTCTTTCAAAAAACCACTAATATTTACGGAAAAACATTCTGTGCATTCACGGGTTTTGAATATTTCTCCATGATGGATGTGTACTGTAAGCCTCTAGGCAATGCAGTGCCTGGACATAGGTATGTGAACAACTCTTTTGTGAATGTATTTTGAAAATTTTAAGCTCTGGTTTGTTGTAAAGAGTATAAGTCTATAGCTCACAGAGCATATATTTGCCCTAATTTTTAAACAGAATAGCACAAACTTTTTTTTTCAGACTGGAAATCAACTAAGCAAAAAATTGTACGGAATAAAACTATTTGGGAAAATTGACATCATGTTTAAATCATTGTTATTAGCACAGATGGATTTCGTCGCAGGGAAATACATTTTTAAAATAAAACTAATCATGAACGCTGGTAGAAACATAGTTGTTCTATAAAAAGAGGTGCACTAAAACTAGAGTTTTTGAGGAAGTACAGTAGTCATCTTCAGTACTAATAAAGAGAAAAACAAATAAACATTATTATTCATAGTCCCAATTATACTGGACAAGAATAAAATAAAATAACAATGATACAGAAAAAACAAAAACACCCTAATGTACGATGTGGGGCACTGGTCCAGTATTTGCAGTGGTAATGTACGAGAGTGGTTCTTTAGGACAGGTTTGCATTTTAAAAATACCTCCAAGTGTTTTAAAATCACAGGTAAGGGAAGCCGAGACAATGACAATAACATCTCCTTTAATATTTGACGGTTAGTTTCTAAAGCATGATCTCTAATTTTGCTGTTAGGAGGTACTGGTAACGGCGGTCCATGCAGTACGTGAAGGTTCTCCCTTATGTTGCGCAATGCGAGTGTGCAACAACTTTTTCGAAACTTTTTATACACTGAATTAAATGATAAATGATTCACTACTGTTCCAAAATATATTTATTGTTCGATACCACATAAAAACTCTACCATCAGCAATAAACTAAAATTAAAATTAAAAGCTTTGATCGCTACATACCATCCTCAAATAATAATCAGACGAATTTTTCGTGACTGTAATAATGTTGGCAACATTGGCAACATGTTCCGTATAAAGACCGTACTCCCGAGTTCCTGCGTCTCGCTTGCTCCTGAACGTCTCCTGCACACTCGCATTGCACCGTTAACAGTGACCTCCTGACAGCAGAATTAGAGATCACACTTTAGAAGCTGACCGTCCAATATTAAGAGAGAATTTTAGCATCACTGATCGACTTCCCTTACCTGTGGTTTTAAAAACCCTTGAGGGCATTTTTAAACGCAGACCTGTCCATACAGAACCACATTCGTTCAGTACCTTTACAAATACTGAACTAATGCCCCACATCGTACACTAGGGTTTTTATTTATTTATTTTTTTAAATGATTCTTATTCCATGTTTTTCTTGTACAGCAGAATGGCGGCTATGAATAGTAGTGTTTATTTGGTTTTCTCTTCACAGGTACAAAAGAGGTGTAGTGCATTTACTCGAAAGCTCTACTCTTAATAAACCCTTGTTATGGAACAACTATGTCTCTACCAGCCTTAATAATTAGTTTCAATGTTATTTTATTGTACAATTTAGGTATCTTGATTGAATTTTTATAAGGCTTCCAGAAGCGTAGGAAAGCCCACGTAATGTAGACAAAGAACGATCGGCACAATTATTGCGTCTCGTTAGTTTATTGACGATGGATGCTCTGTGAATACAATGACGAAAGTCAAAAAAATGCCTGCAGCTATTCGAAAGTTAACAGTTGGACTTTGTAATGAAGGATCATCCAGGAAGCGAATGGCTGAACGTGTCATTGTTCCACACTCAACTGTTGGGGCAATAGCTCAGAAGCACCGAGAGACTGGGGCAATCTCACAGCTCCCAAGAGTTGGAGCTCCCCGCAATGGACCACTCTCGACTCTACATGTCGCGTACCGTGACGAATGAGGCCATGACTACCCGTACGTACCTATAGATAAAACCGGAATTACAAGAAGCACACGCTGGTCGAAAAATAATCGCTAGACAATTGTATCGAAGTGGTCTACAGGCTTCCACTCTATGCAGAACTCTTCGTACAGCGAAAATAGTGAAGAACTGTTTAATATTTGACGAAGACCACCTAGACAAAGGTATGGAGTTTTGGGAACGGCTTGTGCGGTCCGATGAAAGCAAAACTGAACTTTCAGGCTGAAACTAGGCTCGTCATACTTGGAGCAAATCAAGATCCCAAGTAATGGCCTTGGCGTAAGGGAACTCCAAATCATTGATGAAAAAGTGGATAGCTCCACGTACAGGCAGACACTGTAGTAGAAGCTGTTTCCGAGCGCAGGAAAATTCTACGGGCGGCGTAATTGGATCTTTCAACGAGACATTTACCCAAATATGCAGCGAAATTCACGCAAAAATGGTTCGCGAATAGGAAAATGAGTGTTCTTTCTTAGCCAAGCCAGTCGCCTCATTTCAATTTCATTGAAAATCTGAGGCCAATATTAAAAACTGCAGTGCACAAGAGTCCAAAGAACCTTGCTGATTTGAGAATCATCTGTATTCAAGAATGGAACAAGATATCATAAACGGAGGGTCAAAGTTAGTTTCCAGTAACAATAATCGTATCAATTCTGTTATTGCAAGTGAAGGTCACGCCACTAAATACTGAAGACTTGTTTTCAGTTTCGGTCAAATACTTTGGTTTCACCCATTTTTTGCTTAGTTAATTCTCCGAATGCCAAAAATTTTTGTTCTGTTCTATTAAATATTCATGCAAATATATGTTGTTGAACTACCTTTGCTTTTTACTCCGAATCCGAGCTCGAAATTTTGAAAATACATCCAAAATAGAGTTGTGCAAATACTGATGTCCCGGCACGGTGCATATCCAGTAATGATTCATGGTTGATGGTTGCATTTTAAGATGGGCGCACAGTTACCTTATGTTACTTTGCCCACTGGTGGAAATTCGGGCTGCAGCGATTCAAAATGAGCGACAAAATTTTGTGTTGAAAATTGACTCAAATATCGTGCACAGTATATAGTTTCCAGATGAAGATATTGTCATTGGTTGGTGCCTAATAAGCTCAGCAAGTGTTTTGTATTATTATGAAAAATTTCTGTATATGTGTGATCTATTACACGTTGAATGAGGCAAAAGTTCTACAGATTTTGCTTATTGTCGGGTTCTTATGTATCTATGTATTCCTCGAGTCATAAGGACCATTGTTTAAGTAGATTTTGCAGGATGGAGTGATGTCATGAGTATCGCGTGACGTACGAGATTTTCATGTCAAAATATATTTGTATCAGGAGAAAAAATGTTTGCTTCAAAGTTGTGTACTCCTTTTCAGTCTACGCGATAGATACTCGTATTTTATACATAGGTAGACGATGTCATATGGAGCAATGCATTCGTAAATTGCTAATTTCGTCGTCTGACGACATCTTACATGGGCAGCTGTCATATTCCGTTCTATTTTATTGTTCGGTGTTGGTTTCTGCCAGCGAGCAGATGCTCCTTTTTTTTAATCCTCTCATTATCACGCTGTGCAGACCGTCAATTTTAGCACTTTTTCCTACAGTCATGTGTCGTAAATGGGCCTCAGCCAAATGGCAAACCTAAACTCGTATGCCTGTTTTCTAAAGCATTTAATGTACAACTTATTGTCACTATTGCTGATCGACCGCAGACGTGATCTTATTTGAGAGTTCCTATGGAGCCAAGAAAGTTGCAGGCGTCTGACAGTCGGATTCTGTGGAGTGTCTTACCTCTGAACTTCCAATTGGAAAAGACAAGGAACTCATCGCTCTCAATCTTTCCCAGAGCAAGATACTGTAGACAATGACTGTAATGGAGAGGTAAGCGCCGGAATTGTAGCAACGTGTCTCACCCACTTCCGCGAACCTTGAAGTCCAAGGTATCTCAAAGGCAAGGCCAGCTGGATCAATTTAGCCCTGCAATGTTCCGTGTGAAGGCAGGCAGTACGGGGAGCGGTGTTATATTAATGTACTGTAATTTTGGTTCTTGTGAGCGCCGTAGGGAAGTGAATGTAGAAGGTGAGGACACTTTGTATAGAGAAGAAACAAGATCTCAGTCTAACTAGAGCTTCTCGTCGTTCAAAAGGGTTCACCAGCCTAACATTCTAAGAGTCAAATACGCGCTAGCATATTTTCAAAATTTTTGATGGAGCATTTGTATCTGGGAATTTATTTCCTGATATTTCAGGTATTGGCTCGTTCGTTCGAACCAAATTTACGCTTCTCCTACTCCGGATTCAGCATCAACACTACAGAGGCATGAGCCATCTGACAGTCAGAAGCCACCGCCGCCCAAACTCCCGGTGTCCTGTCACCCTCTTCTGGTTTTTCTCCCAAGAATCTTCAATGAACAAAACAAACTTTATGGTGAGAGCTCGTTTGATTTCCGTGTTTTATAGTTAAGGATTTATTTCGATGTGCTATGCATCTTTGCGTTCACGAGACTTCCATAAGGACCCATGGGTAATCTATTAGAAAAAATATCATCTAATTCGTTTCAACTCTTCCTCCGGGACAGATAACCATTTCATTTGTTTCATACCGAGTTCCGATACTGCCTACCATTTTCCAAAAATTCTTCGTGCTGACACGCTAGAATGCATCTTACTATTCGTTGCGAACAAAGAAAAAAGAATTCAAATGCGATTCAGTCTTTCTAAGATTCTTTGGAAGAGAATTTCTGAAAATTCTATCAGTCACATAAACACATACATGTTTGCTGCGTAAAGATATTCACGCGTACACCTGTATCCATAGTTGAAGCTCTGTTTTACGTACACCGCGTTTTAACGGACTCGCGATATAACGGGAAAAATCTACTAGTCTGTAT
Organism: Orchestia grillus; assembly: GCA_014899125.1. Classification (NCBI taxonomy): domain Eukaryota; kingdom Metazoa; phylum Arthropoda; class Malacostraca; order Amphipoda; family Talitridae; genus Orchestia; species Orchestia grillus. The sequence continues at coordinate 14,646 of VOMN01021409.1, forward strand.
ACACATTCCAGTGGCCAGAATGTCCGGAACAAAACTATTAATAATCGAATCCAGAACCTTCACGTCAACGGATAATCTCTCTTTATAATTATTCTCTTAATGAGAGATTCAAATGTTTATTTATGCTGTGAAACCTTAGTTTTAGCGATCAATATGCTCAAGGAATTTGTCGTAAGCCTGATACCTGACCGATACTTTACAGTGGAGCGGCCCGTACATACGACAAACAGAAAGCTGAGCGGAAATTTGGACGGAATGACTCACCGGAAATTCAATCGTCTGAAAACTAACGCATCCTTACCGTACTCGTGCATGTATAAGTGTATATTCATATGTCTATGTATGACGTTAAGAGGTACAATTTCACTACTGTCTTGTTGCAGGATTAAATCCATAATTTCTCATTTCTTTACGACTAAACAAAATGAGGAAACAATTTTGGAGAAGTTGGCTTTTGTTGTGAGGTTGATGAAATAACAAATTTGCCGTTATTCAAAATAACGAAAACAGTATATACGAGTTAAAAAAAAGTACACAACAGAATCAAAGTCTTATCGAAATAGTTAGCAATTTCTATTATTTTATCACGAAAGGAGTTAGAAAAAAAGACTTGGATGCCAATAATACAATCATGTTACACAGTCTTGAGGCCCGTCCACACCATCAATCTTTGGAGCTAAATTTTATTTTTCAACTTTCCGCGAACACGAACACACCTTGCGCGCCGGCAGATTCCGATGTGGTTGTGTTTTACAACATGTTGGAAAACTCCGAACACAATCTTTTGAAGAAACAGCGAACAGTTGTTTTTTATGTATTTATTGGGCTCATAAATATTTTATTTTATGGGAAACGATTATTTTGGTAATTTATTCATTTGATAGTAGCTTAATATTGCCATATGAGCCTATTTGAATAAAGAATTAGTTAATTTAACATAAATAGTAGCTGGCAACCTGACGGCGTTACATTACAAAATCGACAAGTTCAGATTTTTCAAGCACGAGTATAAACACCATTACTTATAAAATATAACACCTACATGATTGACAACTGCCAAGAAAGAAAAATTGAAACACTAGCACCCACCAACTCAATGTCGCTTGTTAATATACTGCACTCGTACAACTTCATGCGGCCGAAAGCAGTCTAGACACGATTCGGAAAAGTTTATGTTTCTGTTTGCGGTTGGTGTGTTCGTGATTGACGCAGAGTTTGATAGTGTAGACGCTGCTTCATTCAATGTTCGGTAATATACCGACGGAGGGAGAGTGTGGATCCCCAGTGTGCTGCCGTCTGTATTTTCGTTGAATCATCCGTACTCCGGATAAGATGATTCGATGATAACCTGAAGAATTACAGAATGATGCAGAGATCATTTAGTACGTCAGGAGTCTGCAAGGGTCGAGACCGAGTCAAGGAGGGAGCTGTTCCAATGAAGTACATTTCCCGTGGACCCGAGGAGCGTTGCATCTGGAAATGTTGTTTCTGCTCAGATTTCGTCTGTCCGAACATTGACAAATCTGTAGATTACGAACTTACAAGATTTTTGGCGCACGTTGCTGCAAATTCTAATTTTTAATACTTGCTGTTATCTTTCACGGCAGTAATTGCTTCTCTGAATTTTCTACTCGTTAATCTCCAACTGAGCAATCTTTACGGATTAATTTCACAGTGAGTGGTTTGGCTTCACACGTGTTCTGTTTATTATACTTATATTGCACATAGTGGTATTGCAGGGACTTACGCCTTCGCTGAAACGTACTTAAATGCGATCTTTTTGTGCCTGAGCATTCGGTCTAGAGGATTTAAAATGGAATGAGTGATATCACATTTCCCTGTGAAGAAACAGTTGACTTTTGAAACCAGAAACGACGCACATTTGATCTGGCATTCACTAGTTGCCTCTAAGAATGTATCCATTTTATTCCAAGACTTGGTTCCAATCATACAATGTAAGTTTCACCCCGAGTTAGTACGAGAATAAATCTTCTCAAAGTACATCCAGTTATGATCTGAATGGCTGAAAGTCTTCGTGGACTGTCTTACAAGTAGCTTGTATCCAAACTCTTCCTCCCAGGCTGCGCCGTATGAACACATTTCTGCGTGCGTAATCGTGGAGCTCTCAGTCTACATCTCCTCGAAGGGTTGCGCGCTGCTGCCACCGTGACTAGACATGTTTGCCCACGGCTTGTCTAGCAATCGTGCGTTCGTTTACCTAATTCGTGAACAGCCTTGGGGTATTGTTTTCAAGATTTCATTAGGTAATGCGTGCTATTTTTGTTTTTTCAATTGGAATTTGACAAAGAAAAAGAGCTCAATTTTTTCTTCATACTATACATACTTACAGTTCATCGGTGCAATTTTCTTGCACTTAACTCCATCGACGAACTCTGAGTGATGATTGGTCGGTCTCTTACCTCATCACAATCACTCAGGTGAGCTATGTATGTTTTCTTTGATGATGCTCAAATTCAATCTCGCATGATAATAACAGCTATCTGTGCTGTACTTAACGATATCTTGGAGCTCGATTTCTTCCATTGATTTTTTCCAGGATTCTTTCTCTGTCTCAGAACATAGTGATAAACTGCTACATATTTCTCTTCTATTGGTCATTTGAATTAATGATATCTGAAATTGACTAATGACACCATTGAATTAACATTTGAACAGTTTGATGGATGTAATTTTGTTAGAGTTACCAAACTAAATAGGTATGGAAGGGTTCATTCTTGAGATTTTATTTTGAGCCACTTTTAGAAAACTAGAAAGTAGAATCGCTTTTCTGAGAAACGTATCTTATTCTGTTCGCAAATACAGTCAGTGATCACGTCTTCTAAATTTAGGAAAATGTTTATAAAAGTTACAGAAAATACATTTACTAAATTTCATGCTATCTCACAAACGAAATCAGTATTGTGTATAAATCCATATACACTTTTTCCGTTGAAAATTAGCTGCTGTACACGATGATGTTGAACTGATCAGTAATGTGGTTAGAAAGTTCATCTTCCCGAATTCCTCTGACCAAATGGCGTCTGTTTTTGTCGTTCCTCATGATAAAAATAGAACGAAGAGCATCTGATAAGGAATGCAAAACAACCACAACGACACCAACCCTATCCCCACAATCCCAGCCACCTCCCTCAGGGCTGTGTGCCCTGGACCACGTTAGTGAAAGCGCATTTGTGGTTCTAGAAAAACCTGCCAAAAAATCATGCCCCCGAAAGCAGCGCTCATATTTTCAGACTAAGTCATCAGCTCGAGAATGGCAAATACCGGCAGCATGGCAGCCACAACGTAAACTGGTGACGTGCAATCGATCCTAAACATCGCAACTCGACAATAGTAAGTGAAATAATTTCAAACAGTACGAGAAATTATAGCTCTCAGAGAAGTCGCACGCACGATACCTCGGCTTCGTACAAAAAAATATAAAAAATGCAGGTAAACATTGCCTGCCCATTTCTATCAGAAGACCGATAGGGCCAAACCCAACAGCCGCCGAGGCGAATTGGGGACCGAGTTCGAGCACAACTACTTAGAGCGTGCGGTAACCGGGATACGCTCTTTTTGCCTAATTCTATGGCTTTATTTATTTCGTTTTCGCGAAATTTACAGAAGTAGAAACGCGTTTTTTTAGTTTGAAACAAAAGAGTACTAGAAAAATATTCTATGTAAAATAAGTATTTGAACTTTGTGTTGGAAGTGATACCTCATATTTGAATATTTCTAATAAAAAAGAAGAAGAATTTTGCAACTATTTCATTCCTTCTCAAGGGTGACTGAACAAGTTTACGTTAAAATGTTAACACTCATAATTCTAATCCAAGCTTTACAAATTCACAATGCGTCACTTCTATTGAATTGCTCTTTCATGAAACTTTTCGTACGTGTCAATATTATTTTCACGCAGAGTAGCCGTTACAGGTAGGATACAGCAGCGTTTAAATCACGGATGAAAAAATCCCTATGCAAATCCCCTTTTCACCTTAGCAGGTCAGAAGAGACCGCTCTTAGTTAAACATCGAATATTGTTCAGTCACTCTCACTAATTACTACTCATAACGCCCCGTGAAACCAATGTTGAAGGTGCATGGAGTTACCGTGTGAATAACGTGTGAATACCGTATGAATACCGTGTGGTAGACAAGGTTTCCGTGGGAAAAACATTTGCCTAAAACTTTTTCCTGGGTAGAAAAATCTGCCTTAGGTTTTTTGAAAGTAAAGAGACATTTTTATAGAGATACGGTACGACTGAAGTCTACGGCGTGGAGTTTGTCTGAGCGACTTCGTATGTTGCCAGGAATTCAGTCGTATCTTTAAGAATTTTTCCGACGCGTTGTCTTCTAGAAATTTCTTTAGGCGTTCGTATCCGAGGAATAACTACCTAACTGTCATTGAATTTTTTTATTCTTTCGCTTCCCGAACTCCAGAATCTACAAATCTCTGATACTAATTTATTTTAAATCATGTCAAACTTTAAACGTAGGACGAATGGACAGAATGTAAATCTTCCTTTGTGCCCTGTTTGATTTGTTTGGCTCATTTTGTCTATTTCGAAAGTCGCTTTATGAAATATCGAAACAGCTATCGGATTCAAATCGTCCATTTGGTCTTTAGGCCTCTTTCTTTATTATCAAGGTATAAAGCAATCTCTCCAAATTGAGATAATAAACTTAGAAGCCTAAATAGAAAATGAGGAATTTGGAATGCGTGAGATAGCATTTCAAACGTGATATGTTTCAAGTTTACAGTCAGTAATAGCAGAACGCGTGAAGTAATTCGGCTAAAGCGGTTGAGAACATGATGCCGACCGAACAGGGCACTGTCTGTCTGGTAAGAACTCGATGTTTAGGTAAGCAAATTTACTCGTGTTAAAATTACAGTTTATGTTTCGATAATTGTTGCCGGCGTCAGCAGGCACAGATGAATGCAAACTTGTCGTAGTTATAAACCAGCCTTGTAATTACTTGGCTCATGTTTCGTATGCTTTTCGCATACGATGTAGAAAATCTCCTGTTAAAGGCGTGTACTTATTTGATTAAAAGATTTGGTCATGCGATTCTGACATTGAAGTTGAGATTTTCATAGAGGTTCTTTGCAGTAAAAAAAAGTTTAAATGAGTTCAAGTTCACCCATTGGAAGTCTCTGTATAATTTTTCACGAGTTTTCCAATTCACCCTTGAAAATGTAATCTGGAAATTCAATGTTTCCCGAAGTACAAATCTATCAACGGAAAAGTGTAATTACATTGAGCAGAAATCAGGTGAAATTTCATAATAATAGAGTAGACGAGAAAAAGCGAGAGGTGGATCGAGAGAATCCAAAATACGGAGTTAGAAAGTCAAGGTTCCTTTCGCCTGCAACAACAAAAACTGACCGAAGAAGACATTATTAAAGTATTCTTTCTAGGACAACTTTGATTGCAGCCTAAAGAAAACTCAGACCATGAGTACTCTGAACGATGTGTTTGACGCTCTGACTAAACTGATCTGACAATAATACAGATAAAGACTATATAAATCAGATAAAGCGTAAATAGAAATGATGAAGAGTAGGTCAAAAAGTAGATCGAACAAATGAACAGTTGGTCGGACACCCAAGGGCTAGATTGAAGGGAGAAAGAGCATAATAGTTCTTACAAGTGACGAACATAGCAAACAGATGATAAGTAGATCGGACAGAATAAAACACGATTCTTCTCTCTGTCGCAACTTTATAACACCGTCTTCAAGACCAGCTTCAGATCTATATGTACATGTGCCTTGAGCACAACTGTTTGTAACCTCTGATTTCCCATCAATTCCATACAAGGTTTAATCAAAAATTATTTGAATATTTCTAATCTGAGAAGAAGCAACCATATGGGTTGACAGATAGTCAGGCCAACAAATATGGCTGCTTCCTCTCTTACCCATTCCTTACCCATATAATTGATACAGATTGATGATAGGTAATCCATTGAGCTTCATCATAATAATCCACTCAACTAGTCCTGAGTAGATCAACATGGTAATCCAATAAGGTCGAGAATATGGTAAGCTGAACTCCAAAAAGGGTAACTCAATTCTTACTTCTCAGGCTAGCGAATACTTCGACGGTAACCAAATCTGCACACCGCCCTGTACTTGACGTCATGCACCCACGTTGTAAAAGGTCCAGTACGGGATACAGTTACGTGCTGATAGATTATTCACCGGTCAACACGCTCCAAGCATCGAAAATCATATTTTCTGTTCGAAAACTGAAGCGCTTTGGCCGGAGAGCGCCGTAACTTTGCGTGGGATAGAAGATGTGAGCCCGGCCCCTATTCTGAAATATACAACTTCTGGCGGCCGAAATTTGATTCAAGAAAAGTAATATTAGGTTCAACAATAGAATAATTAAGGTCAATAAAAGTATACTTAGGTCCAAGAATAGTGAAATGATGGTCAAGAACAATGAAATTAGGGTCAAGAACAGTGAAATTAGGGTCAAGGACAGTAAAATTAGTGTCAAGAACAGTGAAATGATGGTCAAGAACAGTGAAATTAGTGCCAAGAACAGTGAAATTAGAGTCAAGAACAGTGAAATGATGGTCAAGAACATTGAAATTAATGTCAAGAACAGTGAAATTAGTATCAAGAACACTGAAATGATGGTCAAGAACAGTGAAATTAGTGTCAAGAACAGTGAACTTAGTGTCGACAGTGAAATTATGGCCAAGAATAGCAAATATAGGGTCGAGGTGTTTCAATATATCGTAATGGATTTCATTTAAGACATTTCACTTATTTACACCCAATATTCAGCCAGCCGCAGGGAGCACATTGATTGCGTACTTCAGTGAGGCTATTGTGAACTTTTGCATTGTATGATTGTATACTTCAGTGAGGTTATTGTGTACCTTTGTATTGTATGATTGAATACTTCAGCGAGG
>VOMN01021411.1:0-10536 GCA_014899125.1 Orchestia grillus
CGGCTGGTCACATGATATCACTCTACTCACACCACTGCGGCGGCTGGTCATGGCCACGATGGGACTCCACTGGTTGGTGTGAGGGTTGTATCTCTCAGCGCTGCTGAGCTCGGTGCAGTCGTCACGGCCGCCCACCGCGTAAATCATGGTGCTGTACACAGCACAGCCCAGGTGCTTCCGGCGCGTGCTCATCGCCGGCATCATGGACCATTTGTTGAGCTTAGGGTCATAGCGCTCGACTGCATCCAAAGAACATGGCGCATGTTTTACAGCACTGAATTTTGTATGCTATGCTATTTGGTAGAAATGTGTCTTAAGTTTGTTTATTTATTTGCCCCACAACGCATCAAAAATACGATCAAAAAGGAAATTTTCTGGTTAAAAATATTACGTGAAATGCTACTTCGTTTTTTCGGACGCTAAGTTCGGGTACCCATTAAACTCATGCTAGCATACTGCAATTATGAACACGAACTATACACACACATCGCTGCCTCAAAACTGACGCAAAATATGACACTGGAAAGTAAAATTCCATAATTCCTTAGACCAGCATGCATTAGTAATTTGGAGAAAATTGAATGAAAAACCCTGCAACGCTTTAAATGACGCTATGTAAAAAATTACCCTCCAAGAGCAGGTGGCATTTCAATTACTTGTATGGAGAGGGCAAATGACGTTTCAATTACCTGTTAAAGAGTGCAGGAGGCATTTCAATTACCTGTTAAAGAGTGCAGGAGGCCTTTCAATTACCTGGTAAAGAGTGCAGGAGGCATTTCAATTACCTGTACTGAGAGGACATGTAACATTTCAATAAATTTACCTGTATTGAGAGGACACGTAACATTTCCATTAAATTACCTGTATTGAGAGGACACTGCCCGTCCGAGCCTCCCACCGCGTAGAGGTAGCCCCCCAACACCGCCACCGCCACGCCCAGCCGGCGGGTGTTCATGGAGGCCACTTTGGTCCAGCGGTTGTGTTGCGGGTCGTACCTGCGACACGCAATGCTCTCAGCAACACTACTGGTGCGGGCTGTGCAGTCCTGTCCTTCTCTCCAATGCATCAAACGCATCTAAACTCTTTGACTGGACATGTTAGCATATTGTGCTGTCTGTATTATCTTGGTTAAGTTAAAAGGAAGGACTCCTATCTTACCATGAGATAGATTTCTGTAGGTACTTCATTGCAGATACTCTCTAAAATTTCAAGTTGTGATACAACATTCACAGTAAAATTTAAATTAAGTCGAAGTATGAGTAGCCTAACAAACGCCGTACACCGCTGCACGCAAGTATTCATACACTGGCATAATAAGTAAATAATAGCTAAACGAGTAGGAAAAATTTTCTAGTAATTTTCAAGACCACAACAGCAATGCAATTACACAATCAATTCCACATAATGTACCATGATAAACACGCGATAATTATAGATGAAGTCTCCAAAACGTTTACAAAGTCAAGGGTAGTTCTGCGTACTAATAGGATTTCGGACGCAGTTCACTAAGAAAATTCCCTCCTCATAACTGGTGCACAAAGCCCCAGGACTGCATCTGATGCACAGGTGGCTCGAACGACCCGGCCCACTGAACTACCGACGAGAGTACCGCTGATTCTGAGAACTTCAAGTCTGATCACTTAATTTTAACCTTTTAATGTATTTGTTTTTTCTTTTACATGTTCGTCAGTTAGGAACTAATTATTTATCAAGAACGTTATGTGTCGCGTATGAAAAAAATATATTTCATATAGATTGACATTGAACAATCCACTTTTAAGAGATATTTCGCTGTTTAATTGTTACCCTTATTTTTGACACTGACCCACCGCCGCGTTTTTATTTATTATGCAAGTATGTGTCACAAGTCATTCCACTTCATAGAACCATTACAATAAAAAAGATTAAAATTTAAATGCAATAAATTAAAACCACATGGCCTGAAAGAACGCAACAACTTCCATTGGGGCAGCGCACGCCTCAAATAAACACAAGCAACCGGCGCTCCTCGATGCGTTCCAGTAACAGAAAACCCAGTCGAACTTTTCCTCCGCTATATCGATAATAAATAATCTACTACCCCGGTGGTAATATCTGCGCTTGGGCCGTCCAAATTAGATAACTATAGACAGTTATAGCTGCTCCGTGCATGAAACTGAAAAGCTGAAGCAGCGCAACACTGGAGGGCAGCGCGACTGACCTCTCCACGACATTGAGGCACGACACTCCGTCCTGGCCGCCCACGGCGTACAAGAAGCCGTCGAGCACCGCCACCCCCACACTGGTGCGACAGGTGCTCGTGGGAGCCACCTCACACGACCACTGGTTCGTCTGGGGATCGTACCTGCACCCAACACAACTTCAGTAATACACACGACTAGAATATAGTTTAGATGGTTTCCATTGTTACTGATTAGTTTAAAGCGCCCTATCAATTTCCAATGTGATCCGAATAGATCGAAAAAAGGGAGCATTAAAAGCATGGGCGTTAAAAAAACGTGGAATTTATGCACGGGTGTGTTCTCACACGGGATTCCACGCGCATAGAAACAGCAAGTTAGGAAGGAAAACTAAGAAAACATGAAGACTAAGCAACGGAGAAGGCATGAAAATGGAAAGAAGCCAAGAAGGCACGAAAGGTAGAAGCCCCGAAGGCCTAGCTCGATCTGAGGTAACTTAACACCGTCCACAGCATTAAAAACACAAAGTAATTTAAAAAGATAAAATCGATGCAACAACTCTCATATCTCAATAATACAATCCACCTAATTTTTTTTAGATAGGATTTCATTCCAATTTATCACAATCCATGTTTCACTATGGAATGCGTTGTCATTTACCCTCGATGTCCAATTAATTTCTCGTACCGTCAGAGGTAAATTCAACCTCACAAACGAGAGCTGGCCAGATTGGCCAGCGTAGCACGTCCATTAGAGCCTCCGACGGGACGAGGCCCAAATCATGGTCACAAGAATCCTTGCTCGAACACCGACGTGAAAGACCCTTTATTATTTGCTACCGAATAAAATTTCCAATCATAGGCATAAAAATAATAGAAGAAACCGGTGATGGTCGTTAGTTACATCTTCCAATAAGTAAGCAAACCCTGCTGAAAAGAGAGAAGATGACTCGGCCAAATTTACAACACAATGATAAATGAGCACAAAAACTCAAATTTGCCTTTCCATTCGCTTAGATAATGAAAAAACAAACTTATTTTTTCATGATTCTTTGTCCTCGTAGCTACACTCAAACTTACGCTATACAGCGGCTGTCAGCAAACAACAATTAATATAATGGGGCTATTTTACTACACTATACAACTATTGATAATGTGGCATTACTATGCTATAATGTGGCATTACTATGCTATAATGTGGCATTACTATAATGTGGCATTACTTTACTTTGTAATGTGGCTTTACTACATATATTATAATGTGGCATTACTACATATATTATAATGTAGCATTACTATGCTATAACGTGGCATTAATATGCTATAATGTGGCATTACTATGCTATAATGTGGCATTACTATACTATAATGTGGCATTACTGTACTATAATGTGGCATTACTATACTTTATAATGTGGCATTACTATAATGTGGCATTACTACATATATTATAATGTGGCATTACAATACTATAATGTGGCCTTACTATACTAAAATGTGGCATTACAATACTATAATGTGGCATTACAATACTATAATGTGGCATTACTATGGTGAAAAGCCAAAATTCCAGAAACTATTTCGATGCTGTATTCTTCAAATGCAAGTACCAGTGTGAACACCACGGAAAAAATATCGATCTTACACTAACAAATTTTTGAGAGAAAAGCTCTAACATGAGCCTGCTTTTCGCCACTTCACACGCTTATCTCTTCATTTATCAATCACAACAAAGAAAAATATTGGCAACAAAGAGCCAATGACATTGGTCCCAAACATGTCGTGCCTTTCGCCCATGGACCAAAAGCGTTTCTTCAATTGGGCCAGAATCTAACAACTTTTCACCAACAGTAGAAGTATTTATCCCTTTAATAAAATGATAAGAACGGACCTCTCGACAGAGTTGAGGTAGCTCTGTCCATCGTGACCACCAACGGCGTACAAGAGGTCAGCGAGCACGGCCACGCCCACCCCGCAGCGGCGCTTGCTCATTGGTGCAACGAGCCGCCACTCACAAGTCGTGGGCTCGAACCGCTCCACGCTTGCTATAGCGTCCCCGCTACACCAACCGCCAACTGGAGACGCGAAAACGTCACAGTTCGTAAGAAGCGATGGGTCATTACAGAGAAGTACATTTTCTAGACGACTTGAGAAAACACGATTTCTTTGCTTATACCCGGGCAGAGAATAAAAGCGCTTGGCTCTTCAAGCATTAAATAAACCTATTCACTTCAGACAATGAGACAGAGATTTCACTTCTTTGCAGAGTAACAGACAGCGCAATCGTTTAATGAAGGATAGCGATATGAAAAATCAACATTTTACTCATTTAAGCTGTCAATTGAAACGTACAACTGATAGTTCCGCATAACTTTTTGACCAACACAAGGCTAATAATGAACGGGAAATCTATAGCGTTATGTACCCCCACGAACTTGAACGAGTTCGGCATAAAAATAAATTATTTTACTTATGAGCAAAAGCTTTAGCCAAAGAGAATTGGCAATTATCCATGAGTCCCACTTGACAAGTACGTAAAGACCTACTCGTGCAGGGCTCCTATGAGGGCTCGAGTTCCACACGTTGCAGCAGCGACAAGGAGGCCAAAATCAATAGCCGAGACATTGTTTTCAGTTTAAGTTTACGCTAGGGTAGCCTGGATACACTCGGAGGGAACAGATATACATATACGTACGAGCTACGTCATTAATTAAGAACGTCACTTTTTCAGCATCACAGCAATGGGAAAGCAAGGTGCGGAGGTGCGTATGTCAACACAACACCTCTGTCGCAGTGGGTGAGCTTATATACAAGTGTAGCAATGAATGAGTTCATCGTGACCACAATAATGCCTATAGACACGTGAACACCTAAACGAGAGTCACAAAAATTGACTAGACGATAGTAAAATATTCCAGTATGTCATCTACCGACACTAAAATGAAGCGGAGGTATTCGTGACTGACCAGCGAAGAGCACCTGGCCGGTCTTGATGGGCTTGCGCGGCCTGGTCCTGGGGCCCTGCATGAGCGGCCGCTCCTGAGGCAGCAGCAGGTAGTTCTTGGCCTCATCCACCAGGTCCCGACAGCCCTGCCGGCCACCACTCCGTTAGCAAGTGAACACACCGCCCACCACACCATTAGCAAGCGAACACGCCGCCCACCACACCATTAGCAAGCGAACACACCGCCCACCACACCATTAGCAAGCGAACACGCCGCTACCTACCCAGTCGAACTATCTCGCCTCTATGTCTATAATCAAGTATCTGGTGGAGATAAATGTGCTCGGGCGGCAAAAATCATAGATAATAATATACATTAACATAAAAAGTTAGACTGGGTACTTCTATACTCAGCTATCATCAAGAGAACACACACCTACTTACTATTATGCTTCACCCCTAGTTTGTTTGCCTAAAAAATCATCTTGAAGGCAAACATAAATTTCCCTTATTTCATCATTTTCTAAAGCTTATACACGTGAATATAAACGTATCTGAGTGTCATGTCAAACAGTCGTTATTCAGTGATGTTCTGTTCAGACAAATACAGCAAACCAGCATACAAACGCACAAAATGACAATTTAATCTCGCCCACTCGCACAAGTAATCCTAAAAATAATCATTAGCTCACATGCTCGTAGTGTTCTCAAGTAATCTTCCTTCCACAAAGACAGTTCTCCACGAACGACCAATGCCATTACTCAATCATACGAATTTCTTTGAGCCTTCGAAGCAGGCTCGCCAGGCACGTCACATTATACCTCTAAACTCTCTGAGCAGAAGATTCATATCACATTATTCGCTTTTGACTTTACAGGCAGGCCAGGAACGTCATAATGTACCTATAAACTCTCCGAGCAGCCGATTTATATCACATTATTTGCTTTTCACTTTACAAGCAGGCCAGGCACGTCATAATGTACCTCTAAACTCTCTGAGCAGACGATTCATATCACATTATTCGCTTTTGACTTTACAGGCGGTCGTGACATTATTCCTCTACACATTTTATGCCGACCAGCCCCGTGAGCCGCCTGCTGAACAGAAGCCTCACCTCATCGCTCTTGATGAGGAGGTCCGAGCCCACTGTGCCCACCAGGAACTTGGGGCTCAGGAGAGGCAGGCGGACGTGCTCCAGCACCTGTGAATGATTCCAAGGTAACAACCACACATGCACACGTAGCAGTCTGTGCCCGTGTGAACGAGTAGAAAATGAAATGCAAGATGCAACCGATTCCACCCGCGTTCGATGATGGGAAATAAACTCGATGCCAGCCAAAATTTCAAGTGAGAACCCTCAACCTACGCTAAAAAGACTATTCTCAGATAGTTGTAGTAGTAGTGAAAGCAGCGCTTCAGAAACTCAGTNCCTACCTCTATTGCCTATGGCCAATCCTATGCCCCCTGAGGGGAGACTATTCTCAGATATGATGATCAATTTAGTGTACTATAGTACACGACGTCTCCGCAAAATTACCTTGGTAAGTGTTCACAAGAAAAAACGAGCAACGCACACACATTGCAAATCTTAAAAAAAAGAACAGATAAATCGTTCTCAACAGACACCGAAATTATGGTAACAAATATTCAACTCAGAACAAAAAATACACAGATTACACATCTACTTATTAACAAAATGCTTGCCCCTCACCTGAAAAAAAGTTTTAGAGCTTGGACAATGAAAAGTTTCACTAACAATCGTAAATCAATCCCACATTCAGTAAACCCCTCAACAACAAAGACGTAGCAATGTAAGGCGACAATTATCCTACTGACTGGTGAGTAACCGCTCAGAATTGTGATCACTTCACATAAACCAAGCCTTCAAGTCTATATACATATGAATCTTACTGACTAATAAGTAACCGCTCAGAATTGTGATCACTTCACATAAACCAAGTCCCCGAGTCTACATCCAAATGACGAGCAGCAATGAGCCATGGTCGCGCGGTACCTGTGCGAGGTAAGGCCGTCGGTCAGCAACGTTGTACTTGACCCATGCCATGACTGCGTTGAACACCTGCTCCTCAGACCGCACGTTGACCTCATCGCTGCTGATGATGTCCATGAGCTGATTGACGGGCAGCTCGAGGAACTCCTCGCTCTCCATCACCTGCAGACGAGCACAGTGATCATCTCTTATTCCTACCCACTTTCCATCACTTGCAGACGAGCATAGTGATTATCTATTATTCCTACCCACTTTCCATCACTTGCAGACGAGCACAGTGATTATCTATTATTCCTACCCACTTTCCATCACTTGCAGACGAGCATAGTGATTATCTCTTATTCCTACCCACCTTCCATCACTTGCAGACGAGCACAGTGATTATCTCTTATTCCTACCCACTTTTCATCACTTCCAAACGAGCACAGTGATTATCTATTATTCCTACCCACTCTCCAACACCTGCCAACAAGCACAGTGCTTCTCTGCTCATCCTGCTTACTCTCCAACACCTGCCAACAAGCACAGTGCTTCTCTGCTCATCCTGCCCACTCTCCAACACCTGCCAACAAGCCCCAGACTTTCGTCATAAGCAAATGTTTAAGGCTGACTCACAATTGTTTTGCAAGCGTTCAAGAACGACTTCTATAAATTAAATTGCAGTGCAGTACAATACAATAGATGAGCTCTCCAATATAATACTCTTAAAATGTGAGCACATGACAAGTAAAAAAATTTATGGTTTTCGTCTCATTTTATATGTTCCTACAAACGATCACTGACTTCATAATTCTTCATTCTTTCTGAAAAATTAATCCTCGCAGTTTGAAGATAAATTAACTTTGCTACTTGACAAATTCAGTACATTCAGGGGCAAAAAAACAATAGTTATCAATTTTAATAATTAATTAAATAGTGATCAAAGGCCTTTTGTGGATGCATTTAAAGTGAAGAAAATAATTTCTCTATAATAACAATATAACATGTTTTGCAGTAAAAATTACATCAGAATCCCATTTTTTCTCATCATCGTTCTTATTTTTCTGCTTGGTACTATGTCGGTACAACAGGAATGAAATTCCTGCCAAATGACAACAATGCATTCAATAATACTGAATATTAGGTTTTTACCAAGATACCATCAAATATTAGCTAACAAGTCAACAGGTGGTCGGCTGTCAAACCTTTCTCAACAAAGATGCACCACTCGCATATGAACATCTAATTACAAGAGAAGCACCTAAAATACAAAATTCAACACAATAATTACAAGGGCAACACCTAAAATACTTAAACCAACACACTAATTACAAGAGCAGCACCTAAAATACATGAACCAACACACTAATTACAAGAGCAGCACCTAAAATACACAAACCAACACACTAATTACAAGTGCAGCACCTAAAATACATAATTCAATACCCTAATTTCAAGGGCAACACCTAAAATACATAAACCGATACAGTAATTACAAGAACAGCACCTAAAATATACAAACCGATACACAACTGCAGAGAAGTTGACATCACCTCTTGGAAGTTGTGCTGCGTGAACTTGTCTGCTATCCGCAGCAGGTCTCGGCACGAGTGTGTGTCAGCAAAGGCCCTGATGCCAAGGCAGTTGCTCGGGTGCAGCTGCTGCTTCAGGAACTCGCAGCACACCTCCTGGATCTCTTGCATCTGCAGCAGGCACGCTGCACGCACAAGAACAATATTATTGGAACGTGAACTAGTTAGGGGGAACACTCCAACCACTACGGCTATTTAGTGTTGGGCAGCGTGGTGGAGGGTGTTGGGCAGCGTGGTGGAGGGTGTTGGGTGTAACGACAGAAATAAAGATTACTAATGATTTCAATTTACATTTTCTAATTTAGTTTTGTACAATTTTGTAATATACCCAGTAGTATTGATTTTAGCTCATTGGAATGATTTTAACCAAAATTTGTACATTTCATAGTGATTTGCTTAATGATGTTAAAAACATCGGAATGTTGCAATTTTAAATGTATAGACTCCAAATTGTTTGTTTAGCTTTTGACTCACGTTGAGTATTTTACTATGAAAATGAATATAGGAGTATCTTTAACATTGCTTATGTGCAATCAACTCAGAAAAATTCATGACCATCAATTTTGGCGTTCACTAACTATATCCACCCAAAAAGCATTTCATCAGTGCTATAGATTATCTTAAGTAGTTGTAGTAGTAGTAACAAGCCATTAAAAACTGGCACTTCAGAATTTTTTGCCTATCAAACACCCAAAAACACAAATTTTGTAACGAATTTCATGAGTTTAAGAGGTGCTGAAGTTTTTCTTTGAGTGAATGTTATAGTAATCAAAAAGATTTCAGCTTTTATATTCTTAGCATATTTGGGCCTGCGGCAACCACAGACTTCCAAAAAGGATAAGGTCGCAGTACAGTGACATCACAACTTAAAGGGGATGTCAAACATTTCTAGGTATCTCTACAGGGTAGCAACAAAAAATCTCATGTCTCAGTGTCTTACAATCATCTCCACCAGATGTAGGTCCCAGCTATTTCATTAGGAAGCACAGTGACCTTGCATAATGAGAAAAGAAATGGAAAGATCTCCCACCAAATTTCTCTTTCTCTATCCATTCACAGCCCCCACAAACTAAACATCTAAACAGTGAGTTGCAGCATATTCATATTACAAATATAAGATGTTATAATATTACCTAAAGGAAGTAAAGAATTTGAGACTCAAATAAATAGATGCTGGATCTATGCAACTTATGAAGGAGATCAATTGCATGCAGTTCTTACCACTCCCATGAGAAAAAAACAAGGTAGGAAAAGGAGAGGAAATACATGTGTACTTGACTACCAAGTTGAATTAAACCTTGAACTAGTTATTGACAACCGCAATACTACACTGAAAATCTCATGTAGCAAATGACAGTGAATCAGCAGAGTATTTGGCGTTGCCACCAAGAGGCATAAATTCTGCAAGATACACTAGTGGGGGAAGCTCCTTTCAGCTCACACCTTCTTTCAGTGAATTCTGAATATCCTACATGAGTCACAAACTTTTCTACATTGAAGACTATCCTGTTAAATTCTACTCTTCATCCACAGTGGGATAATAACTGACCAAATAAAATGTGACAAGCTCAGGTATGAATACAATGGCATGCCTGTACATCCAGCATAGGGCACTTTTAGCACATCACCTGCTGCCTTCAGTTGCTGGACACAACATTGGTACAAATGATACGGTAAAATTGAAACTAATGAAAACCTTCAAAAGCAGCATTTGATTTTCATGGGTCAATAACTCACAAGAAAGTACGGAAATAGTGACAATTTCAACTATTGAATTACCTAAGAGATGTACCTACTAGCTATCAATAAAAATAATTCTTCACAACACCT
>VOMN01021426.1:0-12280 GCA_014899125.1 Orchestia grillus
TGAAAAGAATATTTACTTCTCTTCTTTTAAAATCTTGCAGCATTTTTGCGATACAAGCATTACACCCCAGTCACCGTATCAAAACAGCGTCGCGTTCTACCAAGTGATGAGGGAGTGCAAGGCCTGTTATTGTGCTGTACTTGTTTTGGTTCAGAAGTACTCGGCTGTTTACTATAAGAATCCAAACAATAGTGGGGATGCCCTTCATGTACACTACAGATGATATTTCACATCTCTGTCATCATTCATTGTATTCTAGTCTCCTATAGCCATCGCACGTCACTGTGTTGTTATCATGTCGGGCTCACGTTCATATCTTGAGACTGTGTTCCAGTACATGTAGGAGGGGTAAACTGTACATATATTCGACCACTTCTACTGTTGAAAGTTTCTGAACCGTCTCCCTTTCGGTCACTACGCGCCTCCGTTCCATTTCACTACACCCGATGCTTGAAAAAATACTTCTTTTGCTGTCGAACCCTTCTAGCTTAATTTTTGCGAGTGTTTACTTACAAAACAATGTTTGCCAAAGGTAATAAGTTGTGCAGCAGTTTGAAGAGTCTCGAGAGCGAATTATGCTCGAGACTACTCGCGTATTCTGGAGTAATTTACTTTTTCATCAACCGCTGTGTTTGTCTCTCATTTTCTGCTCAATAACCTTGGGGCATACGAATATTTCTTCGCTGTTCTGCGTACAAATTTGACCTAGGCTCGAGAGAGTCGTTCAGATTTGAATTAAAAGAGGTAGTGGAACATCAGGTGTTGTAGGTGATTCTGCGATGAAGAAGATCGATGTCCAAGATTTTATGATAAATAAAATTTGTGTAAAAAGTACCTTCCGAGTGGGGAAAATTTTTCACGTGAAATCACGCGGGTAATAGGAATGGAAAAGGTAATATTCATTGATGTTCTTGGTCTTTTCTTGTTTGGCCGTATTAAAAAGTTTATTGGATAATTCAGTGCACTATTTATTAATGATAATCCGATATAAAGATAAAGATAATAGTTTATACTTCTTTATTAACGTTGAACACGTAATACTCTCCAGGAAAGTAACTATCCTGTGACAAGAAAATTTATTTTTAAATTCCTGAAGCGAGAAAAAAAGTCCCTCACTTTTATAATCACTAACAGTTCTCGAGAAAATCGCAAATGCTTCGAAAACGAGGCAGTAAACGTAAGAATTTCCTCAGTATTGTCTGAGGTTGTGACCGTTGATGACGACGAAACATTTTTGGCAATTTTCAGAACGTGGGGGATGAACTGCGGCTCTCTTTGGCTTGTCCTGAACGCGCTGGTCAGCTACTGAAAAAGCTCTAAATTTCAGGCCGGGGGTAGACCGAACGATTGTTTCATTGGTATCCTAGATACCAGCAAAGGGCACATCGTCAGATTCCTAAGCTCCCAATGTCTAAGCCAAATATTGACGTAAACATTTAAGGCAATTTACCTTAGTGTGCCCCTCTATGAGCCTTTCATCTAGCCTCTAATCGCCGATCATTTGTTTTTCATTGTTTTGTGGTCGTATGAAATGACTGTAACAAGTCTCCTAGGCCTCGGCTTCGGTTACTTTCACTGTAGCATTGTACACTGTTTATTTTATTTATTTTTTGGTTCAAAAAGCATCATCTTTTTGCTGAAAATTAAGTATTTCACTTGAGCTGTGGTTAATATACATTACTGCTACCAGCAAAAAACTATGGATTTTTGAGAACGTTGTTGTAATCGATGTGGGCCGTTCAACAGTGTGTTGAACGACTAAAATTATTTTATATATTCGCCCGCGAACGACCTGTAACAGCGACACAACTTTGGGGTTCACTTACCAATCAGGATTCATGAAGATATCTAAAATTCCGCTTATATCTTGATTCTTGACGGTCAATACAGTTGAAAAAGGTGTAAGCTGAAATATGCATCGAACGTTCGGAATCATTTTTGACATTACTCGTTCAAAGAGCTTTTATAATCTTACAAGACTTACCTTCCGCCTACGTGTTATTATGTAACATTGGGAAACCCGCCGATTAAACTTACAGTTGTAGGGGTACAAACATACATACAAACACACATACATACACCCATGCACACACGCCGTCACTGTATTTCAGGCGCAGTCCCCGGACTCGAACTCGCTTCTCGTTTAATTTGAAATGACAGCGAACCGCTGGAGAATTCTGCCGAAATTCACCAGATTGAATGGCTTCTGCCGTAGTATTAGTTGGTGCCTTTATGATAATTCACAAGTCGAGGTACCATTGCCACTTCTGCTCAAGAGAATATCTATAGGCGCGTTCAGAGCCGGGAATGGCCGTTCCTAAAATGTATTCCTGCTGGAATTTTAGCGAGAGGGGAGGGGGAGGGGGCGTGTGGAAGGAGGAGGGACCGTCGGTCGAGTGTTGGGCAAACTCATCCGCACTCTCATTTCCGGGGCCCTTGGAGACTCGTGATCGGTGTCGGCTGTGAGGTGAGTCGTGCCGACAGCTGTGTCGGCTGTGAGCTGAGTCGTGCCGGCAGCTGTGTCGGCTGAGTTGAGTCGTGCCAACATCGGTGTCGGCTGTGAGGTGAGTCATGCCGACAAAAGTATCGTGTCTTAATTAGTTTGCCCTAAAATTTATTTCCTCTCCAAGGTGGCGTGAATAACTTGTTAAGGCTTAGTTTGCTAAGGCTTTCGACTCAGGTAAACCCGAGAGAAATTACTGTGAAATGATGTTTTTCTAACGCTGTTTCAATAACGGCCGTGCTGAGTACAGTTCATAATTTTAAAGTGCCTAAATTATCTATTTTCGAAAGCCATAAAAATGTCTAGAGACTTCCTACTTATCAAAATTAACCGGAATCCAATGGGCAGCCCAGAACGTAGTAAGAGAATTGGTGACGCGTATTAGGAATTGAATGTGAAGTAGGTTCCTTAACATTTACGGTACGCTGGTTTGAAAGTTTTGTACAATTCTGGAGTCGTTCTGGAATTTCACGGTGAAGAAATTTATTTAAGTTTTGAAGCAGGATATATTGAGGTATGTAAATCCCGGGAAAGTATTGTAAATTTTTAACGTCATTCTAAACTATTTCAGTCTATTCCATGAAATTTGGAAAACTCGAACTCATGATAACTGTTGTGCGACTGCTCTTTTAAGATTACAGGTAATTCATCAGTTCCTTTTTGCTACAGTAACAGAAATTGTTCTTTATTTGATACTTGACGGTAGTGACGAAGTTATCGAAACGCTGGCGACGAGATTAAACTTTGCACCGCAGTGGGAAGCTTTCTGACGCATTTGACCATCAATTTTTAAATATTTTTTTTCTCCATATTTTTCCTGATACGAGTTTTAGAGTGGTCAGGGAAATAATTTTTTTGGTCATGAAGCCTCTAATTTGGGAGTATTGCCGCACGATTACTGTGTAAAAGTGGGACGAATTTTTCTGGGAAAATGATCGTTGCCAATTTCGAACCTTCATTAGCTTTCAAGGACTCGAAAAAAACGACAGTCAGGTAGCCCGTGTGGGTAGCGCTTGCTGCAAATCTCAGTGCAATATTGGTATTAACAACTGCATGTGTTATTCATAAAGACATTCATGATGATCATCATCATCATCATAGTAATAATCTATATAATACAACTAAAAGTTGGAATGATTGTTTGTATGCGGCTTTGTTTGCTTGACGTGACGTGTGCTTAACGGAATCTACGGAAGTTACAATTAAGTTTTCACTCAAGGTTTGACAATTCTTGTGTTGCTTTTTCTTTGTAAGTTTTTCCCAAGCAATGTAAAGGGCTGGAGACGGGAAATTTTGAATTTAAGTTACTAATAAACAGTGACCGAACGGGTCACGAGTTGTCTAGTCTGTACAATAAGTGATGTCAAGCTCGAGTTATATAATTACTCACATCAATTACATCACATTCACAAAAGAAATAGTGCCGGAGATGTGTTAGACGGTTGTGTCTTTTTTACGGGATGAAAGTTAGAAAAAAATGTTCTTTAGTGAAAATGTTCGCTTCCAAAACATGTTGCTAAAGAAGGATTGGAACTTCGTCGAATTTGGTGGTGTTTTTTTTTCCCTTGAGGCATGATATTCCCAGGATTGTATTCCAACTTCCTGAATATCGAGCTGTTTCAGACGTCGGAAAGTTTACTCTAAAGGTCAACGTTGCAGGGATTAATTCGTGCTCAATGTTGTTCTTTAATTGTGTGAACTTCTGCTCGTTTTTTTGTAATAACTTTGACAAGTGATGCATAATTGATTTAACTCATTTATGGAGCGTAAAGCATTCATCTCTCGAGTATGATAAATGTTTTATGAAAATCCTGTATATTTTTTAATAATATGTCACAATTCTTGGGAAACCTTCCATACTTATTGTATTTGTAATAAGTTATCACAAAATGAGCACATTCTATCATATATTACCTGTCACACATTATCCATCATATATTGCCCATCATATATTCCCCGTCATATATTACATATCATATATTCCTCATCATATATTACCCATCATATATTACCCATCATATATTACCTATCATATATTACCTATCATATATTACCCATCATATATTGCCCATCATATATTGCCTATCATATATTTCCTATTAAACATCACCCAGGACATCTATTGCGTTACAAAAACGCCCAATATTTTGATACTTTTCATTTTTCTCAATTTGTTTCGCATTTATATATATACCATAACTTTAGAAAATTCTATCTTAATTATATACACAACCTCGGGTCAGAAGCTCGGGGAAAATTTCACTCGCGGTTGTCCCCAAAGTTTTTTGGTCGCGACTGTTTTTAATATTCCAGCTGGAATCTGCACTCCTCAATATTTTGTACTTTTCGCAATACACTAAGCACATCAAAACTTTAGTGGCAGAACTTTTTTGGTGCAGTAACGCCCTAAGTTTCCTTAATATCGTTTGACTCGGTGCCTGCAGCTCTGTTTGCTATTGGATGAGAGACGCAGTCCCACAGTGATGTCTCGACTAGAAGAATTGCGCCGAAATTGTTTCTGCAGTTCTGATCGCACGGCAAATCATTGACTTTTGCCAGCCCCTCCTCCTCTTTTCCCGTCAAATTCGATTATTTTTACTCGCGAAAGAGCGTCGTTGCACGACTTTCCCTTCAAAGGCAAAAGAGTGACTTTTGAGCAGCGGACGATAAAGAATTCAGTTTTATCTTCTCTTATTGTTTTTGTAGAAGTGGGCAAGATTGTTTAATTTCTCTGAGTTTCTCCGTATTTTTATGGTAACAAAGTTAGTCTGAATATATTTCACAGTTAGGAGTATAATAAAGCCACGATACAGTTTTTGTTTACTTTGTCTAGTGTGAATTATATTCGACCTATTTCTGTAGCATCCTCTAACCTCAGGAATGTTTCAGAAAATAAGTCACTCCTTCGGCGTTGAGAGGATAGGTACAGTGTGCTTTGAAAAGCTCTTCATGTTTAGTGGTAAGAATTCACCGCCACACCTATGTATATTTGTGAAATAACACGGTTAACGTGAAAGTTTCGTGAGCGACCTCGCATGATATCGGAACCCTAAATTAGGTTCGCCTGTATTTTGTACGCATTGTTCAGCTTCTCAGGAGGATCTTTATTCGTTAAATAAGCCCCAACTTCACAAAACTGCATTCATGTGCGATTTTTAATCATATTTGTTGAATTAACGAAGTTTTAATATGATTGAGTATTGATGCACTGCAATTAACTTAGGAGGGTGAATCCCATGGAGGCTTTGCGGTGGAGAAAACTGCTTGTAATACATACTGAATAGATATTTAATTCAGCATTGGTGAATTTGATTAATCAAGTATGGCAATTTTGTACGATTTCGTAAAGACTTATTGAAATATTACTTATCCCGTTGTATTATTCATTATCAAAAATATTTCTTGTTCAGTTGGAGAAGTGTTTCAATTTTGTTCTTCGAAACAAGAGAAAATTTACGGTCTTGCAATTCGTTTAGACATTTAAGAAAAATAGATTTCGAGATTAGACACACTTTGTGCTCTCCAGTACCAGAAATTCCCACCCTAAAAATATTCTCACATTGCGATTTGAATGGAAGGAAATGGTGGAGATGCTGACATCAGCGCTCCGCCATCAGCCTGGAATTCCCGACGCTAGATTTGACAGGCCGACGACGCCTTCAAAAACCGCGATCAAGTTTTGTGTGTTCTTATTTCGCCCTTCCCTCTGTCTCGGCAACTTAATTAATAAAGATCTGACGAGCAAAGGAAGAACTTTCGACAAAATTGACGATGTTGCTGCAGTGAGCACTTTTTTATCACCTCGCTTCATCAAACTAATGGCTGAATCTAAAAGATTCTGGCTGATTTCACTCTCCTCCCACCTGGCCGAATTTTGCTCATTTTCCTGGGGGCTCGAAATTTTGTTCATTTTTCAATGGCCTTCTTTTTCAATGTGGGTTTTAGTATTCGTTTGTATCTGTATCGGGAGAACATAAATTTATCATTCATTTGTACATGTTGTTCTCTTTAAGTCATTTGCAAAATTATAAATATGTTTGTTCAATTCAACATAGATGTCTAGTTTCCTCGTAAATGAAAATGTAAAAATTGTCTTTTTGGTGTTGTTTAGATCAGTCATGTGTACTGGCGCTTTTATTCGTAAATCAAAGTGCAGTATTCTTCAAGTGTTAATTCGTACAAGCTGCACAAATACATTACAGTCACAACACGCTGAAAAATTGTAGATATCAATATAATTGCGTGTTTTTGAAATAGCCATCGTGGTGCATTATTTTCTCCTGGAGAAAACAAGTATAAATGGTTTCTTTTACACGCGCAATTGAGTAAATTGCATCATCCATCCCCTTGTATTTACTTGACGTTCAGGAAAAGTTGGCAAGTATTTCAAGTTGGCTTACAGGGAGCTCTATCTTTGAAGGCCTTTCGAATGCAATTGTGTTTCGCTTCAGGGAGATTTTCGACTTTGTTGTTGCACTTTTCGGACGCCCTCTAACGCCATTTGTCGAGCTTAAGGGAATTTTACTCGAGGAAGTTTTCAATTTGAAGAGACAGCGCCGGGAGCAGCACGACGACCACCCAAAAAGCCAGGCCTCTAAATAGAAAAGAGAAAAATCCCCCCTCCTCTCCCCTTACCAGCAGATTTTGAGTTTTCAGTGCATGTGAGATCGCATGCAAATTTATGAACGCTGCAACTTTTGCTCGCGGCACTCGCTCATCCTTTGGCCCTTTTCGAGTTTTTGCTTTTGTTTTTTTGGACTCAGTCCCTCTGTTAGAGCCCCATTTTCCAGGGGAGACGCTCAAAACTTCCGTACCTTGATGTTAGAATTCGATTTGGCCATGGTCATCGTGGCGACGATTGGTGAGAGACGCTTTCGTGCGCGGTTCAAAGAGGGTAAGGTTGTGCCTGACACGTTTGGTGTCATCATCGGGCTCAAGGCTCGGATTTGAGGATAGTTTTGAAGAAAATTTATGTGTTTGTATTTCCGTCACTACGACTGGGGTTTGGGGCGAGCTCAAATGAAACCTAAGAATTCTTACGTAATATTCGGTACTTGGGTTAGAGTTACAAATTGTTTCTTAAATTTGAAGAAATAGCTTGATTTCATTTTATATGTTCTAATCCCGGGTCCGATAGGGTATTCTTTCCAACCTAACAGCGACTTCAAAATTATATACAAGTATTAATAATACTTGTATAGTGAAGTATTATTCGACCAGCTATAGAGTGGTGGGGTAGTTGTACAGTCTCACCTCAAAATTGCCTGACTTATATTATTCTTAGCGATATTGTGAAAACCATCACCCTAACGATAGTCGACTTCGTTGGAAAAAAATTACTGGAAATACGATTTTAGAGAATCCCCTACACTACCAAATCTGACAAGACAAGACGACTGGAGTAATCTTCTGGATTTGTGTGTTATTGCACAGACCTCTATTCCAACGGACTGAATATCGAAATAACTTTGCGATCAAGTCCGCGTAGTTTGGATACAAGGCTCGGCCCTGAAGACCAGCGCCTTCCAGAGGAGATCTGAGTGGATAGAGTGATCTGTGAGAGGCGCTTCCTGTTCCCTGGATGTTGGATGGACCAGGGGGCCTGGCGCTCTCAAATCTCGCACGAAATACATACCCGGGCTGTGTGGAAACGCACAATAGTCGGTTATTTCCTTGCATTTTACGATGTATATTGTGCTCTAAGATTTATTCAGTGTATAAAATCATGTTTTTTTATAAACATATTTCAAAATTTTATACGTATGTATAAAATTTCAGTATATTCGAAAACAAGTTTTTTGAACTTATCAGATGATTTTTACATTATACACTGTGTATTATACTGGAGAACATCGCTGTTAATTCGGTAACTAAACTCTAAAACGAATATCGAAGTCTAGATAATGACCTATTTGGCCACACTGCAGCTGTTCTTACTTCTTCATTTCATCACTGTGCATTTTAGAACTCTTAACGGTCAAGTTATCGTTCTTCTAAAGCATTTTGTCTCTAGAACATCTGCTTGATCTCAGGCTGTCTAAGTTTACTAGTTATTGCGTGCTCGTGTAAAAATTCTTCAGTATTTTACAATGATCCAAACGCAGGTTTGAACCTCTCCTTCCCATAAAAATATACTTCAATACTTCAGTCATAATTGAGCTTTGAAACAACGACCGCACTGATTGTAAACTCTTGAAAGGAAGAATACGAAAAAATATAATTTATTATCCGTGGCATCAGTGCAAACTTCCATAAAAAATAGGAACAGAAATAGAAATTCTGAGCCTTTCTTCTAACCTTTGTGTGCAGTGGATCCGCGAACGACGAAGCAGTCTGGTGTTCCGAACGTTTCATGTCCTAAAATATTTTTGCAGTAAGACTGTAACTAACTTTGTACGCAAACGGAGCCACAACCTTACGTATGTGTGTATGAAGTAAGACTGCTGGCAGCTGTGCACAAAAAGCTGTTTGAACTTAAGAGCGGCACAGTCACGGCACACACTATTATCAGTTTCATTATTATATAATATCTATCTTATTGCATCAGATAAAAAAGTTTGATCTGACTGTTTGGACGCGCACATTGCGGCATATTCTTTGAAGGCTGGCGGCCTGGATTGGTGACTCCATTGCACTTCCCTGCACTCTGTGTGCCTGCCCTCCATCGGAGTTTGTTCCCTCCATTGCCGTTCGCACCGTCTTGTATTTGTACGTCTCTTATTCGTACGTCTCTCATTCGTACGTCCCATATTTGTATGTCCCTCGATCGTACGTCACTGAATCGTACATCCTTAATGTTTTTGAATGATCAAATAACCTGATGTTTTTGACAACTGTCGACCATTTCCTATCTTAGCTTCCATATCTCCTCCATGCATATCATTGCAGTTTTCGTCCTTATCTTTCACTTGGCAAATTTCCCTTATTTTGAATTTTCTTTTTTATTAAATTTAATGAAACTAAAATTTCGAAAATTTTCCTAATTTTCCTCTGATGGGTTCGATTTTTTGTCGTACTTCCTGCGGTGTATGATAAATATTCCCGTTGCTAATGGATTTTTCACGCATGATACGTTTGGCATACATTCATGCGTTGGACATCGTGGAAGACTCGGAATATTTCCCTTCTCTTCTTCCCTTCTTTGCCCGATCGTCTCCTTTCACCCCGCCGGAGCTCGTCGGAACGTCTCGTTTGTGCGTGTTCCCTTCGCTTGTAAACCTGAAATATGGAAGCATGGAGTAATCAAGTCTTCACTCAAAGGAGCCTGAGATAAGTTTCATGCCTCACCGAGAGCCGCTGGCTAACCACTCACCGCTAAATTGTCATAATTTTCTCATAAAGATTAAGAAGAGCGGGCGCTGCTGGAGCGACGGCTATTCTGCGCTCGCAGTGCCGGGAGCTAATGAAAAAATTACAGAATTTACGTGGTTACATTAAATTTATGAGCAAATATACGAAAGTAATAAAATTACTGGACGATTACTCATCGCGACGTATTTAGACCTAAATTCGAGGTAGTTTTGGACGATGTAATTTTCTAGCGAGAATTCCTCTTTCAGGACGGAACTTGCTGACCTCCCCCTCACTTAGTTCGTCTTTGCAAGCATCAGCTAAGTGGCAGACGTGGACTTACGAGCTCTATCTTCTGCCGTAACAATTTACTATAATGCTTTCAAAGTCTAGGGGACCCTTGCTTGGGATAGGTATAAAAAAATAAGCTGCCTCGCGGGAAGAAGGGCCTTGCTGGCCGGATGTAGTTTTTTTTATAGAGATCACCTCTCTCAATCCTCCCCTGATCTCTCAACTATGTTTTATGAGTTGCGGCAAATCACCAACTTTTGTTCGCTCAACGCCAGACAATATGTGCCGGAGTTCGTGGTCAGGCGACCACACATTAATGATGTCAAAAAATGAGCGTGATGGGCCTCTTGCTCTAATCCGTTAGCTTCTACACAATCAATTTACGAAATCTACGAAATCAAAATCAAATTCTACGAAATCAATTTAACTGAGTGTGTTCAAATTTAGCTCGTGTGATGATGGCTTAGAGAAAGTTTAACTCAAATCTTCAGGTTCAAACCCGTAGACTTTTCCGGAGACATCCCTCAATGTTGTGCATATAGAAAGATGCTTGGAGACCATTCATGTGAACAGCGCCTTAGTCATCATTATTCTTGAGAAATTCGCGAGCTGGGCTACTGCCTGCGCTTTCAACTTAAGGCGTGAAGACTCTGCCTCTGAATACGAGTAGAAATACTGTCTCGTGAACGACGTGGAGGTCCTGCGATAAATTTATCGCAAAGGCGCTTGCTCGACACTGCTGTGGATTGTAGAGTAGGTCACATGCTCTGAGTGGCGGCTACGTGAGAGCTCGGCCTGCCGCCCAAATCACAGGATAACAGCTTAGCGTGCTCATGGATTTGTGTCCTGTGCACCTACGAGAACACGGCGCTCGAATTGCACGTAAATAGCTGCGGGGGTACAGCGCGGGAAACAATAACAATAGTAATTGCACGTAAACAGTACGGGGTTGTAACCTGGTAGATAATAATGATGATAACAATAGTAATTGTACTTTAACAGCTGCTGGGGTGCAAATTTTAAAATAATAATGATGATACAAAACCTTCGTAGGCCTCCCTTGAGTACTGTATGAAGCGTGTGCACGGGTACGTGCAGACAGAGATGGCGCCTGTGTGTCACACACGCGTGAGGCAACAGGGTCTAAAGCGTATCCTATTTACCAAAAACGTTCTTCTGAAATATGCCTCTTCCTGTCATGTAGTCGTTCTCTGGAAAAATTTGTTGCGATCATTATTATATTATTATTACTGATTCCCGAAATACCTGCTTAGAGAATTTCAAAATATGGTCCGCAGTTAAAATGATTTTCTGCGACGTTCAATGTAAGACGGAACAAAGTACGCAAGCGCCCCAATAGTANCGATGGCTCTGGAACCCTTATTCTTATATCTCAGTGGAAATTTTTCCACAGAGCACAATATTACAGCTTGCCATTACGTTGTAAAGTGCTGACTGCATTAGTCGTGATTCACTCTCAACTCAGTTATCAAACACCATTGAATGTGTTTTTAGAATTTATACAATCACATTTTATTTATAGGGGCGAGAATAACTTCTCCCGGTGCGGTCCCGCTACCATTAGAGCAGCGTTCAACGGTTCCATTTCCTGAACGAATTCAAAGGTCTGATATTTATATCTATTTCTTGGTGGGGCGGTGGCTGTCAGGCAGTAAGTAAGCGAGGAGGGGCAGCTACAGAGCTGCTTTTATTGTCCCAGGACGAAGGCGCCTGCCGCTCAATATTGCGCCGGTCATTAGGGCTTTACATGACTCGAGAGACCGCCTTCAGCGCCGCTGGATCTCCAAATCTTACCTAGGCCTACGGGCCGCCTTCTTCCGACCTGCGTGATGTTGAAGCTTTTCGTGTCTGTAGGGTACCTAAACATACAGGCATTTTCTTAGTGTAGTCTTTAATGACTCTAAGACTCTGGCTTTTAAGAGCTTTTAGAGTGGCTTAGAGAAGCTCTTAGACTGGCTTTTAAAAGTTGTTAGAGTGGCTTAGAGAGGCTCTCAGATCGACTGGCTTTTAAGGGCTCTTAGAGTGGCTTAGAAAGGCTCTCAAATCGACTGGCTTTTAAGGGCTCTTAGAGTGGCTTAGAGAGGCTCTCAGATCGACTGGCTTGTATGGGCTCTTAGAGTGGCTTAGAGGCTCTCAGATTGGCTTTTAAGGGCTCTTAGAGTGGCTTAGAGAGGC
>VOMN01021430.1:0-32478 GCA_014899125.1 Orchestia grillus
TATTCCTAGGCCTTAATCTAATCTCGCAGAGTATCGTGAGAAAAAAAAACTGTAAGTCGTTTCTTAACTATAACTTATCGTTTCTTAACTTTACTTAACTCTTACGACAGAGTTTTTGCGAAGCATGCAATTTTTACGGGGTGTGAAACATTTGATCCCATTGCTGTGAAGTTCTCTAATGGTTCTCTCACTTACTTTTATCCTGGAGTCATCAAGGTCAGTTTTTAACTCTTGGTCAATCATCATGGGCTGATTTTTAATCAGCCGTGAGTATCTGACTTTGGTGTGTTAACAGTTGAGCCACGTTTTTCAACTTACGAATAATTGAACCAACAGTAGGGTATGCCACATTAATCTGCATTGAAATCTTCGTGTACGATATTTGTTCAGAATGGAGCTAAACAATTCGCTTCTGTAGATATTTTGAGACTTCTTTGACTTTCGATGTAACGTCATTTTAGATCACTGTATGCTACGATGGCTCAATATAGTGACTAACGTTTTAAATCCATCCCGAACCAAGTTCATTTTTCTTCTTAATATTTCTATAACCATCTACAAGAAATTTCGATACGATGTGACAGGAAATATATCACAATTATCGTGTGAAGGTTGTTTTCCAGAAATGTGTGAATTCTCATTTCCCCTGCCGCACAAGTTGATGATATCAGTGTATATGAAGCAATTCACTCGTTAAGTTCCATACTTTATTTTTAAATTTCATTTTGGTCTCAGAATTTGAGTTCTGTTGGAGTTTTCACCATGTTGGCTTGCTAGATGTGCAATAAAAACAAATTTTAAGGTGAGAAATTTCTTCTGCTCCCCCGGTGAGCCAATCTAATACATTTGATGTTGGTGAAACATGGATAACGCTATGTGACTTCTTTTAATTCTATTAATTGTTATTTTCTAAGTCGCTTTACTGCAAAAAAAATTAAAAAAGGCCCATTATTCTGATGTAAATTTATTTTTTATATTTTTCCTGTATCTTGTTTATTAGTTTGAAATTAAAATTATGTTGAAGAAAGACAAATTTTGAAATTCAATTACCTCACTAAAGATGCAAAGTTTTTGCTTTGAGTTTTTCATTCTGTTTGGTAACAGCGGTGTTTGAATTTACATCTTTAACCAATGAATGAGACAAAAGAGAATTTTTTAAAAATAGTTTTACAAAAACAATATCATGGAACGAAAAAATAGTAGGAAGAACTATTTTTGGGTAATCTGGTTTCTTTGCTGGTATAGTTGTTCATAGTCGAAGTGGTAATACAAGTTTTTTATGTATATGTATTAAATCTACTTAAAATGTCTCGTATAGAAATTCATTGAAAGCCAATTCATGTGAATTGCATTTAGAGGTCCATGCTAATTTCATGTAGAATTTGCATAGAGCCTTCAAAATGCATCAGGTGAACATTTGTTTTTGCGATATTGCACCCATGGCAAGAGACATGAAGAAATGAACATTTAGCTGTGCGTTTAAATTTTCTCCCTTGTATGTAAGATACGGCCACATGTACGCTCACTGTATTATATTTTGGAAAAAATTTATTGTGCTGAATTTTTTCATCATTGTAGGACATAGCTTAGAGAACCTGTTAAGTGATTATGAATGCTGTTTAGGAATGCTAAATAAATTCAAGTGTTAAACTGTCTTTGGCTTATGTTTTAAATCCATGATATTCGCCTTCATTGGGTCTGATATTTCAGTGATGAAAGCAATTTCAAGAATTTATTCTATTGGATACACAAGTGTGTAATTATTCTACTGATTACTATTGAGTGGCCGGCTGGTCCGTGCCATAATTTGTGTGCAGAAATGTAGAACCCTAGCTACAGTTGTGCAAGGGTTGTTGCGGTTGTGCAGGGGCTGTTATAGTTGTGCAGGGGTTGTTACAGTTGTGCAGGGGTTGTTATAGTTGTGCAGGGGCTGTTATAGTTGTGCAGGGGCTGTTATAGTTGTGCAGGGGTTGCTGCAGTTGTGTCGGGGTTATTGCAGTTGTGCAGAAGTTACTGCAGTTGTGCGGGCGTTGTTGCAGTTGTGCAGGGATTATTACAGATGTGCAGGTTGTTGCAGTTGTACCTACAGCTAGCAGTCCTCATTACTGCAGCTGCAACTGTCCAAAGAATCCTGAGTTACGCTCTTAATATAAAAGCATTTTGTTTAGTCACCGTCTGCACTAGTTATAATCGCAATCAATTATTTGAACACTGTCAATAAGTTCATATCCATTCCGTAAACTTATTCGAGCGATAATTAAAATGGCTTCATGAGGGCGACGCTTTGCTCCAATGACGCTTTTTCAGTTGCGTTTTAAAATTACTCAGCACACAACACGCAATGGACCGTACACAGTCGTCTGTAAGCAATGCACACTGGCTATACCATTAAAAATTTAGGAGGAGTTTCTCAGTCTAGGTTTTTTAAAGCACAATTGCATCCCGTCTCACGTTTCAGAGATTTCAAAGTGACGACGTAGTACAAGAATTAAACCTAAACTATGCACTTGGTCAGTTCACTAACATTTGATTCTGAGATCTGTGCGAGGACAGGTCTCGCAGCTGCAGTACCGAGGACTGCTAGCTGTAGGTGCAACTGCAACAACCTGCACAACTGCAGCAACCCTTGCACAACTGCAACAACCTGCACAACTGCAATAATCCCTGCACAACTGCAACAACGCCCGCACAACTGAAGTGACGCCTGCACAACTGCAATAACCCATACACAACTGCAATAACCCCGACACAACTGCAGCAACCCCTGCACTACTGTAACAACCCCTGCACAACTGCAACAACCCTTGTGCAACTGCAGCTAGGGTTCTACATTTCTCCACACAAATTATGGCACGGACCAGCCGGCCACTCTAGAGGAATCAGTAGAATAATTACACCCTGTCCCTTATGTCTCGAAAACCTTTTTTTTTGTTCCCATTGGTTTGCAATGATGAGCAAACTTTCATAGCCCTCTTAACAAGATTCTACAGTGATACTAGACTTCACTTGAGGGAAGTGGAGGATGGAGCAAGGCTGGGCGCGACAAGAGTTTCAGGTGTTGAGGTTCCGTCCAGGTCATCAAGTTGGGCTTAAACAAGGTTTTGAGGTCTGCGATCCTATAATTATTGAGATAATGTGACATAAAATCTGATCCAGCCTGGTACACGCTCAATGGAGCAGGGCTGCGCGCCTTAGCCCCTCCCTCGCCGACCTGGTTCCACCGAGCGGTCACTGCCTGGAGAATGTGCAATGCTGGACAGCATCAATCCTTTCAGGCTGGGATTTACTTTTTGCTGAAAACCCACCATTTTCTTTTCTGGTATTTGCGTGTTTGAATGAAAGTTCAAATTTAAAAACCATGAATGGGTGTATAGTAGAATGTACCGTAACCGCCACATTCGCTACAAGAAGTGGAAAAGTAACTTTAGGTCTGTTAAATATAAATAACCCTAAAAATATTGGGTTGTCCGCATAATTCGTGCCGATTTCTAGTATTCCATCGTTCGACTTACTGCAGAACATGATTGAGTCTGGTCTGGAAAATAGGATTTGATCACAACTCCGAGTCGAGCACAGTTCAAGCTGTCTTTTCGTGGAAGAAGGTTGGTGATCCTGTAACTTTTGTTATTCTGTAACCCTTTAAAATGAAAGATAAAAAGCTCATTTTCGGCACCTAATGCTTTTCTATTTCCATAAAGAAGTGAATGCCTAACAAATAACCAAATAAATAGGCTTAGTTTACGGTGATGATTCTTTATCCCTAAGAATTGTACGGAAGTGCATGGTTTGCGAGGTTCCGAGGTGGAGATGGTAGCGTTATTGATAAAGAGCGATCAGGCATACCATCCTCTACAGATAATGACCAAATCAAGTCAATAATTGAGAATAACCGACATTGCACCACCCGAGAATTGGTAGGAAGCCTCAACCTATTAAAATTCGCTATTCAAAAACACTTGGTAAATCTTGGGTTCGTAAATCGCTTCGATATTTGCGGGTGCGATCCAAAAGAAAACCTTTTGGATCGCATTTTATCTGTGATTTGCTGTATAAACGAAATGAAAATGCACATTTCTTAAAAAGCAAATTGTAACAGGAAATAAGAAATGGATTGTTTACCGCAATGCTCAGAGAAAACGATCCTGGAGTTAGCGACATGAGCCTCCCTAGCCACCCCAAAAGCGGGTCTCCACTTTAAGAAAGTTTTGCTTTGGGTCTGGTGGAATTGAAAACGAATTCTGTAATATCAACTCTTCCCAAGTAACTAGAAAATTAATCCTGAGGTTTGTATTTGGTTTCTTGAAAATGTAATGCCTTGTTTTTATTGACCTTTCCCTTTCCTTTAAAAATCGGTACGAACTTTCCGGACAACCCGAAAGCAATGCCTAACTTGGCAGTTATTCCTACCTCTCTGTATTTTAGGGTGAATGTTAGGGACAATGGCTTTTATCAAGTTAGGTATTGCTTTGTTTTAGGTTATTTATATTTCAACGATCCTCAATGCACTTTTTAAAATCTTGAAGCGAATGTGACGCTTAAGGCATTTGCTATAGTTGACCCATTCAAGTTGTTCTTATTCAAACAATAATTCAAACACACGAACACCAAACAACGAAAAAGGTTAGTTTTCAGCGAGAAAAATTTTTTGCCATGAAAGGGTTAAGGTGGAGTTTCAAGGGCATCGTAAAAGCGGTGCTATCATCACCTCAATTGTTGACGTTTGTACGTCGTAAAAGTGCTACCACCTCAATTGCTAGCGGTTAAATATCGTAAACGCACTGCTATCATCACCTCAATTGTCAACGTTTTTATATTGTAAAAATGCTAATATCATCACTTCAATTGTTAACGTTTTTACATTTTAAAAGAGCAACTATCTTTCCTCCAATCCATCACGTGCTGTAAAACAGCATCCGAAGTGCGGACCTCCGAGCAGGAGCTTATAGTGCGTCGTACAGCGACGTGTTGCGCCAGCGCTCCAACGTGCCATGAGAGAAGAAACTCACACGTGACCTTAAAGCAGACGCAAGACCATGGCTGGGCTCCGCCGTGACGCCCTCTCGCTTCCGATATCCTGGCCGGAATTCAGCGTGAAATGATCCGCGCGAGGAATGTATCGGGCGAGTAACACAAGCGGCATTCCCTCGCCACAGTGCATGAAAAATTGATGACGTGACCTTAAGCGCGTTTTCACGGCGCCGACATGCATCGAGACCCGCGGCGCACCACGTAATGCGCTGCTGAGTACAGTAGAAGGACAGCTGGTGCTGGGTTCGTTATTTCGTGAATCGAAAGAACTTGAGGCCTAGGCTACAACACAAATGTCTCCACGCAATATTAAGATGTAGAGGAAAAGTGGTTAGCTTTTCTCTAAGTTTAAAATTCCTAGGCATGATTCCCAATAGATGAAAACTTTAATTCCCGTTGTAAAATAAGAGTATTTGAAGTCATGGTACCAATTCATTGCTAAGATCGAGTGCACGAGCTCTAATTGTCAACAATTCCATTTTTTACTAAATATCCAGAATTATTCAACGAAGATAATGTTGAATAAAAGGGAAATTATATGAAGATATGAACGAAACAATTCCAAGGCGTGCTTCCCAAGTCATGACGTACGAGTAGAATTTTCCAGAGTTAACACGTTATTGGTGTCGATATTTTGATTACTGAAATGATTTAATTTTTCAATTTGCGTAGAAAACGCCTTCAGAAAACTCTTTTTATAAGGAAGTTATGGGTTAAAGTTCATTTTTAGCTTGTACGCTGGTAAACATCATCGACAGTAGTTACCAATATGAACCGTAATTGCAGGTATGGTGAAAATACAGTGAACAATAGTTTCAATGAGACTGAACTTAAAATGTCGATAATTTTAACCTCTGTCACACCATTTGACTACAATCGTAATCTTTTCCTTCGAGCAAAATTAGCAGCGATACCTGCGTTCATTTTTTCTGCGGTAGGACAATATGCTCGTACATGTAGCTCCCGTCCCTTTTGTGGAACAAGCTCGGTAATTTCTATGGTTTGAGAAACAGGGGACAATTTTGGAATTTATATTTATGAAGCGCACTAATGCACCGGGAGTTGCACGTGAGATTTCTGCTTACGGAGACAAATAGCGCCACAGGGCTTGCCGGGGGTACGCAACAGAGCTCCATGCACGTACCATAAAGGGCATCGAATTTGAATTGAAAGTCTTCATAAGGAAGAGTCTTCGTTGTTAGAGTTTTGAAAAAAAATCAATTCCTACAAAACGAGTGGAGAGAGATAGTAAACATGATCATAGAGTGCTGTCAAATTTCTAAACGCATAACTGTCGTCTAATTTATATTCGGTGCACTTTATGGACCACCCCACACTTCAACACGTGGGTCCCATATACTCTATGTATCATGTGTTCACGCAAGGGTACAACGCCTCGTCAGCCATTCTATACACCAATGGTTCTCAACCAGGAGATCGCGGTCTTCTAGGAAACCGTGAAGGGATTTCAGAGATGCCGCGAAGGGTCACCATATTTTATTCTTAAGTATAAAAACCTGCACACATCGGCAGCATTTACGTACGAGTCTTACTGCCACCACATATCGTAAGCTTAAAACTCGCATCATCACAAGCTATTTGGGAATTAGAAAGAAACCACCTGGAAAAACCCTACAACCTGTTGAGAACCACTGTTCTCGCTCAGGTCCTTCAGAGTGGAGCAGTTGTGTCAGTAGCTGGCGAGGAGGCTGTCGGTTGGACTGCAGAGCGTCCTGCTGCGTTTTGCGTGATCTCCACTCAAGTTGGGAGACATGAATAATTTAGCCTTTACATTCCCACACTGTCGACTGTTTAGAGAGCAACGTTGATATTTAGAATTATCTGTTCAAGATCTATGCAGGATAGACCTTTTTTAGTTATAATTTTTAAGGGAATTTTGGGGAACAGAAATATATTAATTCAGGGTTAAATTTTATTTACATTGAAATACAACTCTAGTATCATGTCGCAAGCGAAAGACAAAACAGTTTCGAGAAAATGGAGTTTTGCCTGAATGTATGTGTTTGTTTGTACTTAATTAGAAATTATGATATTCATTGATTTTCGATCATATTGAATAGCTTATAAACAAACACTCACCCGCACATTCTGTGACAGATTTTTCATAATTGAGCTTAATCCTCGAACACCCAAGGAAGTCAAATACTCATGCTATGGTATAAATTAAAATTAACTTTACGAACGATAAAATCCACCAGCTATCAGAATTGATCTCGTACAACGAATATGAAGTTGACGGTAAGGCTCCATGAGACAACTCAATGGAAGCACTGGGCTGGGATTAGGAAGCTCGGGAGCTCGCTGACCTTTCGCTAAATTCCCCCAACAATGGGAAACAGGCGTGGCGCTACAGCCGCCGGCGCTGATATTTACCAGCTTGGCCTTTTGTGATGTTTCAAGCATTGATGACGAGCGCGACGTGGCTTTGTGCACCACAAGACTGAGGTCCTCAACAAAAGGTTTGATCGATGGCAAGTTTTCCACAGCTTGTTCCTCCGTGCACACCTTGTGAGCTCACAACATCCGCCCGATGAGCCGAGTGCTGAGGTGCTAAGGACAACTCGCTGTTCTGCTGCGCTCCTTGCCGAGCTGCTGCGTGTAGCCGCTCCCTTGTGTCAGGGCTCCGAGCTCGGTGCGGTCGATGAGGCATGAGGATACTTTGAATGAAATAAGTTTTGTGCAAGTTTTGTTTTGCCTCAATATCCTCACACAGGTGTGCATTAAATCAGATCTTTTGGTGGTTCAGTTTTGCCTCAACAACTCACCACCGCCACCCGTTACGTCAGATCCCATAAAGGTTCAGTTTTGTCTCGACAACCCAAGCTGGCGCCCGTAAACTCGTGTCGTCTGAGGATACGCAGCACTCCCCTCGCTCGCGACCAGAAAACCAACTCCCCGTTGCAAGTTGCTCATCAGTCCAGGGCGGCGCTATGCGGCCAGGAATCTTCCCCATTACCCTGGGAATGCTGATGGGCTTCCTGCCACAGGATCGCGTCCTCCCCACAATGAAGCCCGGCTTCAAAGGATCGCGGTCTCAATGGATGTTGCGCCCACGCCAAATCTACCTGCATTTTTGCCCATTCATTCGATAGAACAACCTCCGCGAAACTGGAGTCGTGTAAGTCGTCACACTAAAGTTTCATTTTATTTCTACTAACTATGAGAGAGCTATCGGGTCTTATTTTATTTATCCGAGGTTAAAATTCAAAATAAGTCGAATAGATATCGGTTCAGAGTCATAGCGTTTGGTCGAGCCTCTGCATTGAGAAGCTTGAAAGCCGCGTGGGTGAGAGCTTGAACAAACACGCTGCCCCATCAGATTACAAACGCAATGGGTTACAAACGCTCCTGTTCAAAGTTTGCATTTTGTTGCTTATTATACAATTGCAAAAAAATAAAAAAATTTTTTCCTCCACGGTAGCGTTGGCAAATAGTGTCGCAGCACATGGCGATAGGTAATATCGAACTTTTGTATGAATCAAATTACGTATGATTAAATCAACCAGGAAGATCACACGATATGCTCCCTTGTTTGCGGGAGTATTGCCAGACAACAGTAAACTCGCTCGCAAAACAACTATACGTTCACTTTTTTGTTTTGCACGAGAGTGGGGCACGCTTCTTTTGGATCCAAAATATCAACACTGGTTGCATGGAAACACCGCACGCTCGCTCCGAACGCTTGCGTGATAAACAGTACAGACTGTGTGACTGCACTTTACTGTACTGTGTGTGGTGACGCAAAGATGGGCACCATTGCTGTTATTTCTTCAGAGGTGCCCATATCGGCCCGAGGCATTCCTGCCGGGCTGGCGGAGTGTGACGGTCATCAGTGACCGTGAAGTGAGGTACCAAGAGATTCAATCAGCGCTGACGGCCGATAAAATGAGATCCCGAGGGCCATTAACACTGCTTTAGTGTTATGATCTAGAATGATATTGCGGATGTATCTCTATAGACAGGTCATGAATCGTGGGGTAAGTTATTATACGCGTGTGTGAGAGTAACTGTGCATAGTGTGAACCTCCTTTCCTGTTTTTGATCATTTTAACATGAAGGGGACATACTTTTACACAGATGTATGTTAGCTCCAAAGCTTCAAAATATGATTCATGCATGCTACCGTGAGTTATTTCTCGAGTTTCACTGTGAGGTAATAATTACCAGTAGTGATTACCAAGCGTTGTGACTTTCCCTTTCGCTCGTTCAGTGGTAGGCTGAGAAGACAGATGCTCATAAAATCATGAAAATTTAGCCGGCATTGCCTAAATGGGAAAGAACGTTCAACTTTGTAACTGTGAATTTATGCGATTTAGTGTGTGGAGGTTTGCAAAACTTCTAAATTAGATGTTGAAGTCACAGTATGTTTTGAATAACTTGATTGACCTTGAGTGCAAAATAGGTGTAAGAACTTTAAACGATGTGCAGTATGAATGATGTTATGTTTATCGACTCTCGTTCAAGTATTTGCTACATTATGTCTGTTTTGTTTGCTTCTTTTATTGCTATCTGGAACACATTTGAGTTACTTATTTTCCAAGAGGAATTTAGGAAAAAGCAATTCCTTAGCTCACCACACCGCAGTCATTGTTAATTCCCACATTCAAGTCCACCATTCCGTATAATTAATTCCATCCTGATATCGATGCTGTTATAAGGCAACCAGGGGTGAAAGCGCTCTGTTTCAACTTCAAGTTTATGAAAACTGTGGTTAAATTGTCAAGAGCCATTCACGCAAAGAAGCTTGAAGCAATTTTTGTAATCCTTCATTGGGGAAGATAGGATTTTTAAAATTTGCCTATATGTATATACTGAAAACTGAAGGGCTTATTGATTGAAAAGGGTATTTGCAACCATTTGGTTTCATTCAGAACCGATTAAAGTTTCACGCTAAATTTTGAATTTACTGTAGGGATGCATAAAAAACATTTCTATGTATTTAATGCATGACAACAATATACTACTCGCTTGAATTCTTGAAATTCAATTTCTTAGAACGTAGTATTAAGTTATGTTCCTTCTCTCGCCGTTTCCTTTTGCTTTCCTCTTCACTAAGAGACGGCCCTTCATCACACAAAAATGGAACTGTCTGCGCAAATTCCAACCGTCATTAGCATCGTCGACCCTAAAATCCCGTCCGAAAAATGAATTCGATGGCATGGCACTCCTTGAGTGCAAAAGTGTCTTATCAAACGCTTTAATTTTGCTGTTGAGTCAATTAGAAAAATAACCGCATAGCTCGCATAGTCGCATCATTCCAGGGGCCCGAGCGCTCCTCTCTTACGGCTCACTTACTCGCTCTTCCAGGATTCCAGACGCAGCATTGCCACGGGATTCCAGCCAGCGCGACCCACTGTAATTATTGCTCAGGTATTGGCGGCACAGATTCCAGTCATTGCTGGAACACCGGACGCGTTGGGACAGCGGCACTGTCCAAGCAACACAAGGGACAAAAGAGGACCGAAAATGTGGCGAGCAGCGGCAAAATGGGACCTCCTTCTTCCTTGAACAATTTTCCTTCTTCTGCTGCTTGTTTGTGAAGGACCTCCGTGAGTGAGGCAGGCTCGCGCAAGCAGTTGGGTCCTAAGATTTTTTTGGCTCATAGTAGGAAATAAAAATCTTTTATGTTAAATGGGAAGATGTTTTCGTTTATAATTTATTCGTTGAGTCTCAATGATTACTTAATCTCCAGCTACAACATCCCTGGTTGCACCTTGTTGCAGTGTCATCGAAGGATTAAAATTGAAGGGCCTAGTGGTAAAAAATTGATGGTGAACTATTGAACTCAAATTTAACCTTATTGACACCAGTTTCAGCCTACAAGCTGGAATAGTTGGAAACTGCTAATAAACTTTCAAAGGTAAACACTCAGATTATATTCAGGTTTAGAATGAATTAGCATACCGGATCACACCTACTCTCTGTTAATAATAGTGTAAAAATATATGACTTGTTATTTAATAATTTTATTCAGCAATGAAATATCCTAATCAGTAATATGAGACAATAATTAATCATATTTCCACCTTAATTTATTAACTTGAGGATTCAGTCAATTGCGGGAGCTCTTTGCCCGTTAGCTCTGGAACCTAATTAACCTATTTTCCTCTCCATTTGATAATCTTTTCTCGATTTACTCTTTTGAGGTGTTATGATAAAGCAGTTTCCGCACGCCAAGCTTCAAATTGTTTTTGCAGGGCCCAGATGAAGTCGGCGCTCTTTGTAAAAAACAGGGTTAAACCAGGCGTAGATTGTCCGTGGACTTTGTGACATGCTGTGATGATCGTGGTATTGGGAGCTGAGAGAATTACTTGACATGTATGTCACTTGACGTTTGACGTACATAGTTTGACATTGAATGGTCACATTTCTTATAGGAAAATTAGAAATAAAATTTGATCTAATCATAAATCTGCGTGGCCCCATAGTTTGACGTTGGTTGCGTCAGATAGCGATGTGATTAATCACGTCGCTATAATGTATTGAATCATGAGGAACATATGGAGCTTGGAACGATATTCATACTTCACATTTAGTTCTGTGCTTAGTTTGAGAAATGTACTTGAAGTTCATGGGCTTTTGAAAAGTGTTGTTACTTGGTATATGAAATATTTTTTTAGCCGTGGTAAAAATACCCCAAGAAAGTATTTACTGCTCTGTCGAACGAGAGAGAAATTTTGGTAATTCGTTCGTTATTTATTCGTGAATAAAATTGTTCACCTGTATGGGATTTTGCGGTTCTCTTTGACTGAAGGAAAACATATTAGCGGTCGCTTGTTCTTTGAAAACACAACTTCAAGCTCCTGTACAAAGCGCTGATTTTATTATCCGAGTTTTCCATATCCGTAACGAGATGAAATCGTGAAAAAAATAACCCCGCATCCTAAGACGCAGTTTTTTCAACCTTAGGAGAAAATACTTATTCTTTCATAGATAGAATTTCTAATACTCTCCTGGGTTCACAAGAAAATATGAGGCACCATCACAACTGACCCGCACTGCACTATTATATGTCACTAATGCAGGATGACTATATTTTGCAGGAAAATTTAAGAGCTCCTTTTTTTATTAGCAGCTTTGGTGATGAGCGATTTCTGTCATTACGGCAGCTACATTACCTGCAATGTAAATTATAAATTGACACTGCACGAGCAATTAAATAAGTCTGATTGCTTTTGAGCTTCATTTCCTATCATTGGAAATATTGATGTCTTATGCAGCTCTACAAATAGATTATAAATCCCGAACGACAACTTCACTTCGATTTAGGCTTATTTCTATAATACATGATTTTTTTGTAATTTATTTAGGTTGCTGTCTAACATGAAATAAAGTTATGAATGAATGAAGTCCTTCCAAAGGAAAGGCAAACTATGCATCCGTCTCTAAGTAGTGTTGCACGAGTTGCATCCATCTCTAAGTAGTGTTGCACGAGTTGCATCCATCTCTAAGTAGTGTTGCACGAATTACATCCGTCTCTAAATAATGTTGCACGAGTTGCATCCATCTCTAAGTAGTGTTGCACGAGATGCATCCATTTCTCAGTAGTGTTGCACGAGTTGCATCCGTCTCTTAGTAGTGTTACACGAGTTGCATCCGTCTCTAAGTAGTGTTGCACGAGTTTCATCCGTATAAGTAGTGCTGCACGAGTTGCATCCGTCTCTAAGTAGTGCTGCACGAGTTGCATCCATCTCTAGGTAGTGTTGCACGAGTTTGTACGCTTAAAATGTAGCCTGTACTTTATGTATTACTGAATGAATTGCCGCGTGCACATCAGCCAGGAGCGCCAGATGAGTAGCACTCGTGCATGCGTCCACCTCTCCTGATGTGGAGATTTTATTCACACGCAGTAACTATGAATTATCTACTTTTTTGTTGAACCACATAAAATCAAATTATCGGGTTCTAATTTATACAAATTATCAATCAAATTTGCTCGACTTTTCAAGTTTTATGATGCATTTATCGGAATAGCATAACTTATTGATCCACGCAAATGTTGTAAAACTTCATGATGCTCTGATGCGATTCAATGATTCATGTAGATAGTCTCATAGAATTCAGTGATCCGTGTGGATATACTGACAGAATTTAATGATCTAAGTGAATTTTTTACAAAATTTTATAATCTATATGAATGTTTTCATAAAACTGATGATCCATGCAACTGTTCTCATAAAATCCAATGATCCATAGAGATGTTTCTGTTGTACGATTTAATAAAAGTAAAATATGAGGTAATCCAATTTGAAGTTCATCGCAATTCTGCAATTACATTAGGATAGAAACGTTTGTGGGGCTGTGTTTACTAAAACTTTTTGCCTCGATGCCAGGATATACTAAGAAATTTACAGCATAGCAGCGGGCAGCAGGGCAAAATGAATGTTCATGATCAATGTTTATATCGATTTTAAAATCTCTTCATATGAATAATATAATAATAGGCGCCGTAAATATACGTCCTTGGTGACCCACGAATAGGTTAACAGAATTTAACCGCCGTAGCTATTAGATACTACTGTATACCGAAGGCATGCATGGTATAATAATATTTTCAATGCGGACAATTTCATTGAGGTAGGCAATAAAAACAAGAGGTACTATCATATGCATGTAAATGGTATGGTAGATACAGTGGCTAGGTTCGATTTGAGTTTTTGTGGATCGCCCTGTTCAACTTCAGACAGTATTAGAATCCATTGCTGGTTGAATGTGACCGAGGCTTTTAAATATAATTGACTATATATTCTCTTTTGCTGAGTATTTCTCCAAACTCTCCAACAGATGCACGAATGAATCTCATCCATAAAAGTGGAAATAAAACTTGTTTCAATAATTATAGACTTTTCCTGTTCTACCAATTTTTCGTGAAAAGTTTCGAATTTTTTGTAGGAAAAAGTGCGCTCTCAATTATTTAACATTAAAATCATTTCGCTCCGACAGATAGTATGGCTTTTCGTTTTAAAAAAATTATCAATGCAGGATATTCTTAATCATCTGTCTGCACAAGTTTATTCAAATAAATACGGAGGAAATCGAAGACCTACAAACCAAAACTCTGATCTTCCCGCATGATCGCTTCGTCGTAACCGCACACACTTTTCAGTAATAACATCAGACAGAAATTCAAAACTCATTTCTCAGTAATTAAATAAGGATTTTTCTATCGGATCATGGTTACGGTTCATTGGGTCTAAAGTGAATGAACTATTTTCTTTGGATTTGGAAATCCGTTATGAAAAAAAAATCACCGACTCAAACGAGGTTTTAAAAAATTCGAAATATAAAGACTTTTATATGAATTTCCATGGATTTCAAGTGATGCATCGATCATGGATTCGAGATTGGGATATGCATCACTTTTCATTTCGTTTTTCTCAATGTCGTTCGAGAGCTCACAGCGTCCAGATAGGAAAAACAACTCATTCGTATCTCCACAGCGATCCTACACGTCGCAAGACATGAATAGATGAAGAAAGCAGCCTCCATCGGGCCAAGAAAAGGAAAAAAACTTCAATTAGAGAGAACTGATTGTAAAATTGAAAAGGGTTTTGACCCAGGGGGTCACGGGTGGTGTAGTTTTCCATATATCTACTTCCGTCCAGCATTTGACAGAGTAGGCAACAACATCTTACTCTCGAAGCTCAACCGCTATGGCATTAGTGAGCTTGCCTTGTTATCATATGTACCTGACGAATCATAAAGACTATGTCGTATTTGGTGGCACATAATCAGAACTCCTTGACAATAGTCATGGAAGTCCTCAAGGATCTGTTTCGGGACCCCTCTAGTTTTGAGTATTCTTTAATGACATTGTTGAATGTACTTCATTCTTCAAACTCATTCTTTTACC
Source organism: Orchestia grillus (assembly GCA_014899125.1). NCBI lineage: Eukaryota > Metazoa > Arthropoda > Malacostraca > Amphipoda > Talitridae > Orchestia > Orchestia grillus. The sequence continues at coordinate 14,903 of VOMN01021430.1, forward strand.
GATGATAGTACTCTTTAAATTGATATTCCGAATGAAAATCCTGCTAGAATGGCGAATGAAATAAGCAGAGAGTTGCAAAGAGTTTCAATGTGGCATAAGGAAATAAGTTATGCCTCAATATAGATAAAAGAAAATACAAACTATTCTCCAACTAGCATCGTCCGTACGTCAAAGTCAGTGATGGAAGAATTAAAGAAACTAACTGGTCCAAATTATGAGGGATTTCTTTTGAAAGAAATTGACTTCTTATTTGTATATATGACATTATAGCGCTAAGCTTTTGAAGTCTATTGGATATTCAGTAATGTTAAAAATGTGTTACTTACAAATGTATTAAAACTATTGTAGGGAACATTAATTCATTCATATCTACACTATAGCGTAAAAGCTATGGCAGGGAAACGATAAAAATGCAACAAGAATTCTTTTAGCTCATCTATAAAAGCTGCCGTTAGAGCTGCGAAAAATTTGGAATACTACGCTTATACAAATGACTCATATAAGTACCAAAAGATACATACATGAAATTCGTGATTGTTATCAATATTCTTGGCATGCTTTCATGTATGAATTTTTAATATTGCAGGATGTAAAAACCCGAACCAATTAGAAGCTGATCTAACTAACCAGCATGACTATTTGACAAGAATTGAGGTAAATTCATATTCCAATGTGCTACTCCATCAGCTAAAACAGACAGACAGACCTCATGGGACAATATGGTGTAATTGGTTTCTAGAATTATTAATATTCAAATCGATGAATACATTTTGCCTGGACACCCTAAATACAGTTTGTTGTGGATGAAACACAAGGCCACTTCATCATTAGGCATGTCCCAGCTAGAGTAGTTCAAATTTAAATTGCCTCTCGAAGACTAGGACTAATATATTTTATTGACAAATTTCAATCATACCACTAAAAGTTTTATGTGTGAGCTAAGTACGTCTCGTTTTCACAAGATAAATGTGTTGTATTCTAAAACGCACAAGATAAATGTGTTGTATTCATTCTAGCATTAGTTTAGAAGTTTGTCATTGTAATGTTTCACTCCTTGATGTATCGATTAATTTTACCTTAAACTGATGCTCGAACTTCGATTGCAAGAGGAAAAACTATGTAGTACTCTAACTGTGTGAATGCCTGGAAGTGAAATATAACTAATATACGTATATATAAGAATGTGCAAACATACATCTCGGGTAAAATTAGCCTGCGTAATACAGTTCTTGTTAAAATGTCATGATTTTCAAACGGCAAGATTTGACTAGAAAATAAGTCACCTTCTGATGCAATTATATTGGAAGTTTGCACGTTTAATTTGAAACCCGTACTTCCTGAACGGCCACGTGATTAGGTCCGTAATATCACAATGACTTTTTGTGCCGGACGTCCTGTCGGCAGCACGTGTTCCTGATATTCCAGTCAGTTCCCGTCGCGGGCCACCTGCCTCATTCCCGACCAATGAGCGCCGATCTGCAGCACAAGCAACCAATCGTGGGCCAGCCCTGGGAAAGCAGATGCTGCTGCTTCTCTGCGCTCTATTGTATTTGTGAGACCCACATATGTGGGTATCCTAGCCATTATTTATGCTTGAAAACTTGGCTTGTCGAGTGTACACGGGTACCGGCATGAGTGTCTTATTGACAACAATACTATCATGAAATTCTGCAAGTTTTCATTTCTACTCGGACTTACGCAATATGTCAGTACTTCATGCTCGGACTTCCATGCTTCACGAAACGTTTTAGATTAGCAAATCAGATTTTACGGACGGTCCTTCCTTGCATTCGCCAGTCACATTAGGTGAAATGTTAGGCAAGTAAGCGCATCATCATTCATACTACACAAGAAATACAGGCTTTTTAGGTGAAGATCACCTACCCCACACACGACCAGCACCTGCCGTGCGTGGGAACCTGCATCGTACTCAATGGGTCCGGAGAGGGGCGCGCTGGCCGGGCTTTTGCGTCACGGCCGCCCTGGGCACTCTTTGTTGGGCTCTTTTGTGCTCATTGTACCACATCACGGTTGTACTACGCAGTAGTGGTTCTACTACGTCGCGGTTGTACTACGTAGTAATGGTTGTACTACGTAGCGGTTGTACTACGCAGCGGTTGTACTACGTAGTGGTTGTACCAGGTAGCGGTTGTACTCCGTATTGATTGCTCTAGGTATTGGTTTTATCCCGTCTTGGTTGTTCTACGTAGTGGTTGTACTACGTAACTGTTGTTATACTTTGTGGGTGTACTACGTATTGATCGTACTATGTAGCTTTTGTACTATGTAGTGATTATTGCTGTGCTATGTAGCAATTAAGGCTCGGCTATGTAGTGGTTGTGGTTGTAGTATGTAGCGGTTGTGGTTGTAATATGTAGCGGTTGTGGCTATACTATGTAGCGGTTGTGGTTGTAGTATGTAGCGACTGTGGTTGTAGTATGTAGTGGTTGTGGTTGTAGTATGTAGCGGTTGTGGCTGTACTATGTAGGGGTTGTGGTTGTACTATGCAGCGGTTGTGGTTGTACTATTCAGCGGTTGTGGTTGTACTATGCAGCGATTGCGGTTGTACTATGCAGCTGTTGTGGTTGTACTATGCAGCGGTTGTGGTTGTACTATGTAGCGGTTGTGGTTGTAGTATGTAGCGATTACGGCTGTGCTATGTAGCGGTTGTGGTTGTAGTATGTAGCGATTGTGGCTGTACTATGTAGCGGTTGCACTAGGCAGAGGTGCTGGTACCCCAAAGATGTAGTATGCCAAAACGCTTGTTTACCATACCCCAAATCACAAGAGGGGAATGATACAGTGAGCAGAGAGGCATCAAATGCTGATGCGCCATTGTAAACTGCATCGCTTCACGGCCGTGGCAGCAGTGTTTCCTAAATTATGCTTTATCGTAGTCGTGCTTTATAATTCAAGCCATGAATAATAGCTACTTTAAAAATCTTAAGCAACGCTAGCAAAGTAAGCAAAATATCTCAGAATTTTTTTTTCATGTAGTATATTTATACGTATATGTTCACTGTTTCTAGTAGAGTCTACTCATGAATAGCCCACACTTGGTATATAATTTTCACACCTACGATATCGTTGTTAATATTTTGTTCGATTACTTTTTATTTAATGTAGAATTTTGAAGGCATAGTTTTCGACTCATGTATAAGATTTTATATTATGTTCTCGACAATGGACGTTACATGTATTCTTGAGATCGATCTGAATATTACTGCGAAACAAACTTTATTTCACGTTTATGGAAAAAGTTGTTTTTGGGTTTAGAAAGTCTAGCTTCTACGTCAGAGTATCTATAATCGTCTATAATTTTAGCCGCCCAAGCTCTCATAATTTTCCTCACCGTTCAATGAGGCGGCGAAAAAGTTGATGTGGCGGGTATAGTCTTGCACGCAGAGGTGTACACAATGTATTAACTCACTAACAATCGCTCGTTAAGTAAAGGATTGAACAACACAGCGCGATCGCATTTACTGATATATTTTTTTGTACTCGTTTCAGTATGATTATCTAACTCAATTTTTCAAGACAACTGTGATGTATGATGATGCTGATGAGATATGACAGCTGTTCTTTTATTGAGTACAAGTGATTTTTGAGCAGTGCATAATGACCAGGAACGAAGGGACCTGGTCATTTCTCCTTGTAAGGAGCACAATGGCGCTGGAGGGCTCTTCAGGCGCCCAATCACCTGTTAAAATCGCCTTCAAAACACCTATACAAGTCTTTCTTCAACTACGTCAAAGGCTCGCATGGAGCATCCATATTAATCTTTCGGTTAATCTGACATCACGAACAGTTTTTGTGGCGGTCTTGAGTCGTGTGCATCTGTGTTAGAGGCAGTCAGCTCCTCAGTGGAAAGCATCTATATGATCTCATGCATCACTGAGAAGCATCTATATGATTTCATGCATCACTGAGAAGCATCTATATGATCTCATGCATCACTGAGAAGCATCTATGGTCTCATGCATCACTGAGGCCCTTGTCAAGGGAGGGCGCAATTCAGTGTATTTCAAAGTCAAACGAGTATTTATTAACGTGTTACTTTAGAAAGATTACTTCATGACGAATGTTATATTTTCAACAACTTTATAATACTTATTCTAGATTCTTCACATCACAGTGCAAGTAACGCGCACAGGAGACACTCCTGCCCTCAGCCCTGCCGCGCGTGGCTATGATGCATGACAGAAACAAGTGAAGGAGTCAGGAGGCGTGCAATAAATTTTGACCCCACATGTTCATCCGATGTGCTGTTACCGTACGAGTTCGTTGCGTGCACTCCTTAACGTGATAGTGAACAACACACTCATGAACAGAGTGAAAAACATACTCATGAACAGAGTGAACAACTCACACAAGTACAGAGTGAGCAACACACACATGAACAGTGTGAACAGCCCCCATGAACAGTGTGAACAACACACACAAGAACAGAGTGAACTACTCGCACAAGAACAGTGTGAACAGCATACCCATGAACAGAGTGAACAATACTCCCACGAACAGAATGAACAATACACCCACGAACAGAATGAACAATACACCCATGAACAGAATGAACAATACACCCATGAACATAATGAACAAGACACCCATAAACAGAATGAACAATACACCCATGAGCAGAATGAACAAGACACCCATGAACAGAATGAACAACACCCTCATGAACAGAATGAACAATACACCCATGAACAGAATGAACAACAGACACATCACATGAACAGAATGAACAACAGACACATCACATGAACAGAGTGAACTATAAAGCTATCAATCACAAAAACGCCCGAATTTTGGGAATGATTCGTGCATGATTATTGTGAACAAAATTTACATGGACACGATGACTCAAAAGTTCATTTTGGGTAATAAATGGTGAGCATTTCATTTTAAAATAATCCAGTCAATCGAGGTAAGAAATATATGGACAGATTGCGGAAAATTGCGCAATGCCGAACTTAACACAAAGCTACGACGAATTAAGCGTTGCTAGCAGCGGTGTCTGCAGCGCCTTCGTCAGTTCTTTGATGGGACGGAAAATCGATTTTTGAGCGGCGGCCGAGCGTTGGCCGCCAATATGAGGACGCAGCGCCGTCACTCCCATCAGTTCATTCGCTTGGACTCGACTCAAATGGGCGGCGCTCGAGCAAAGTTTTATTAGGACAGCATCAAGGTGCTCATGGATTTTATTGCCCTCCATGGAAGTCCTGCGAAAATTTTAATTTAGAGAGATCAATGTCCGGTGTTCGAGTCCCAGAGATTATAAAATATCGCTTCAGGGTGCCTGAAAGAGATCGTACCAGATGCATTTTATTGCCATGAAGCTAGCCTTCGCTCGTGAAAAAAATGTGCATCAGTTCAAAACAAAATTAAACAACTCACGAGCCTACCGTCGGATGCAAATTCTTACGACAGCATCTCACCTCTTCGAACGTTATGAACTATTCAGAAACAGTGCAGAGATACTTTGCTTCACATTATTCGGAGGGTGGGAGTTTGAAAGTATTTTGTTACTGCGTTGCTATTTCATAGATGAAGATATCGTCCATGCATGCGTCGTTCGAAACGGGAGCAGAGCGCAACGATTCTGTGTCGTGCTCACCAGGCACATTTTCCGGCATCTTCTTCAGCAGACGTCCCACGAACAGAAACAGAGCGCAGGGAGTCTGCGGGAGATACACGTGTTAGACAAATAGTTTCAATGATGTGTAATGCGTTGAAACCAAATTCTTTCGCTCTAAAATGTTACCAACAAAGCAAACAAAATTCCATTTTTCGAAGAAATTCTTGTTAGATTCCCAGGATTTTCTACAGAAATATTATGGATAGCAAATGTGTCTTTTACGTTCATTTTCTCCCACAAAGTTTCTGGCCACGAATAACTTAGGCACAAGTTTTTTATTGCTTATTTTTTGGGGCTTACTAGCTATTAATTGTCAGTTTTTGTGGATTGAAGAAGGGAAACGAAGCGTGGGCCCTATACATCTGCAATTTCCGTGCTCCACTTCACCACCGTGATGCACCTCACCACCAGGGTGATAGGAATCCATCTAAAAAGATGATGAACTTGAGAGCACACGCTGCATAAAAGGCCGTTCCACGAAGTTGACAGGGTTTACCGAACAGTCATGTTTTATAAAGCGGACATTGCGGAGACAACCAAAATTATAAAAAATTCGAACAAGTCCCAATCAAACAAAAATAGAAACGCCACAAGTATCACTCGATGACACTCGATGCTCTGACGAGCGTTTCCATTACGGCTTCTTCTTGGGTTGTGGCATGCAAGTTGCCATCAGCACACGTATAGGATTCATTGTATTCCTTACAACCTCTTTATAGACTCCGATATCCATCCCGCTACAGCCCTTCAAAATACAGGATCCTGGACCTCCTGGAGCCCGTTAACTGGATTCCTAGGGTGTCACAAAAAAGGTAAAACGAAGTTTAAACGTTCATTTTCTGTTTACTATGTATCATATGTACCTTCTAAAGTTTATAATAGACGACATAAACATAATTATTTGTTATTGGATTTTACGAAACAATAATTTTATACAAAATAATTAACACTTCATGACCAATCATAGCGCAGTAACCCTTTTTTTGCAACACCTCGTTTACATTTGCCGTACACAACCCATCAGGGTTGTTTGGTCATCCGAAATGCTCCCACCACTCAAGACTGTGACAAGTGACGACACGGTCTAAGAATGACAACACATCGTAAACTCCTGAATTGTTCAGAGCCTCATGGTCCGCACCTTCCAGCGGCCGCTCCTCTACCTGCACCCAGTCGACGGATCTTTGTTGTGCGCCGCACTTGTCCACTTCCTAAGCTTTTCTTGTGCGTGCCTTGCGGTGACTGCCAGCCTTCTTCCGCTCCAGCGGCCATTTACAGCTCCGGACGTGGGAGTTAAAGGGACGCGCAAGGAGCCTCGGAAGGTGTCCAGGACATGCCTAGGGCGGTAGGAGGCCAGCTGGCGCTCGGCTCAGATCATCAACACACGCTTTGTGAATGAACGTGAAGAAACTAGTGGGAAATAGAACGAAAATTGTGATAAAACTGAAAAGCATGTTCTAGCGTAATCTTTCAATACTTAAGGGCGTGGCTTTTCGAGCCTTGAAATAAGAGCATGATTACTAAAAATTCTCAGCACATTTTCTCCCATCTACATACATGTCTTCTGGCCCAGCACCTCTTATCGTCTTACGTGTACGAAAAACTTCAATTTAACGCAATGAGTGAACGAAAGTCATATGTAAAACGCGACGTGCAAACAGTGAATATTCAACAGTGCATTGAGTTTTGGAGGTGAAGGGAGGCACTCATACAGGCATACATGACGTTATTGTCATACATGGACAGCAATAGGCTCTGTTGTGATAGTGGGCCTGGTTTATGATAAGATGTTCCTATGTATGTATGGACGCACATGTGTGGAGTCCCAACGCAGGGTAAATAGCTTACCAGTCGAGGCATCACAGTGGGAAGCTCATGCCCTGATCGTCTCGTGAGAAGTGAACATAAACGTCGCTGCTGCTGACGGGGCAATACCTGCAACACAGGGAGAAAGGGACTGCAAGGAAAGAATTAACGGTCAGTCCAACTCAGTAGCTTGAGGACTTGAATGAGATGATACGCTCGGAGACGAGTAATGATGAGAATTGCTCTTCAGTTGAGGAGCCTTTGGATATTATCAAGTATAGGTTCACACGAATGTGTAGCAAAACTTACGGATAAAACTGAAATAAATTATGTAAGTACAGAAAAAATTCAGATCAGAATGAAAACAGTTCTGTCATTTTTCGATTTTGAAGCACTTCGCAGGAACCGCTCACCGAAAATAGGCCCTAATTCAAGGGGTTATTTCAGAAATATTTCGTTGTGCGACGAAACAATTACGTCTGTGAGTGTGTATCTTGACTGAACACTTCTAGATGACTGCGACTTGATGTCGAACGAAACCAACAACTACCGACAGTTCGCAGTGAGGGTAGAAGCAAGCGAGCCTCGTGCGTGATGAAGAGAATACGACAACACAAAGACAAAAATTTTCTTTTCTGAGAATTATTAAGCATATCTTCAAAAAGCGTCCGAGCTGTGCGTTTGGGCATGAAAATCCCAAGACAAACAATTTTTTACACCACGGTTTGCGTTGAACTGCGTGACTGTGCAGCGGCATACGGCGAGTGCCTTGTGTGCAGGAGAAAGCGGGGACAGAAAATTTCGGTTTCTTTTATCAGAAACGTTGCACTGTGGCGAGCCTGTTCATGGTCAGCGGAGATCGATGACCCTTGCCGGGCTAACAGCTGCGCCAGTAGCGCTCCGCTGCAAATAACTCAAGAATATCAGGCACCGGCGCAGCAACCAAACACTTGCGCTCTATCCAGGCCAAGGACCTCATTTGGGGCCCATAGTCACGTGAAATACGGAGACACGTGACTGTGGTCTCAGGATAAGTGATGAGTGAGTCACTTAAATATTCCGCACCTTTTGTGTCTCGAGACTTATTATTTTATTATGCCATAGGCGGAGGCAAAAAGGACGAAAAATTAAGTGGTCCTGATTAATTTATGGAAGTAACACTAAGTTATTTACGATTCAGTACCGCTCATAGGAGTAATCTTCACATTACCCGGCTTGAATTCAGAAGAGCGTAATTTAATGTCCATACTGATTTGAGTAGAAACTTCTTCGAGACTTTTAAAAACGTCCGTCCTTTCTGCCCCACCCTGTACATACATCAGTGGTATTCTTCAGGGCGAAACTCCGAGTTTGAAATATGAGTTTATTTACATGTAATTACTGTCTGTCCATTGAAATTTGAATGAAGTTTTCTATCAAGGTATCCCTCACGAGCAATTACATGCATTTCAATGGCAAAGAAATTTTAAATGACTGAAAGGCCCACCTTAAAAATTGGAAATTATTATTTTTTTCGTATATTTTGCACGCTAGAGTGATAAAGACGTCGGTAGACATGATGCAGTGCCTCCAACTCCCAGTGCTTTTCGCAAAGCCCAACACGTATACTAGACGTACATACAACACTGCATTTATCCACAATACTAGACTACCTAGAACACTAGAGTACCTCGAACACTGCACATGTCCACGAACACTGGGCATACAACACTGCACGCACCTACAACACAGCAACAGGTACGTGGCGGGTACGTGTAGCAGTTACATGCAGTGCTGCAGGTACGCGCAGTCCAGCAGAAGTGCGCAGTGCTGTACCCCGATGAGAGGTGATGTACCTCGCAGTTGATACATGCAGGCGTGCTGCAGCGCACGCCATGCTGCAGTGCACGCCATGCTGCAGTGCACGCCATGCTGTAGTGCACGCTATGCTGCTGTGCACGCCATACTGCAGTGCACGCCATGCTGTAGTGCACGCCACGCTGCAGTGCACGCCACGCTGCAGTGCACGCGTTCACACCACAGAACACACCCTTATACTCGTGCATCGTCAGTGAGGCGTTGCTGCCCCCGACACCGGGGGAGGCGGGGGACCTGGGTGTCGGGAGGCCTGAGGTGCGGCTCTCTGACCCATATTTAAGTCGCCGTTTCGACATATGTCGACAATAAATTAATTTGGCTGCTGGAAGTAAATTATTTTGAAGCACACCTGTGCTTCACGACTTCTCTTCTAGTGATCACTCTTTCTATAGTGTGGGTACCTCTAAGTGCCTGGCACTCCTGAGTACTTTGCCGCTCGGAATCTTGGTGACGTGAAGCGATGTGTAGGAGCTGTAACGTGGCATATTGTGTCGGGGTGTTGTGCCGGGACACATTGTGTCCGGGTGTCGTGCAGTGACACACTGTGTCTCATGCCCCTCTGAAGAGGGCGCAGTGGGTAACAGCGTGCAGAGGCCCAGCACGTTCACTTCTCCAAGACTCGGCGTCCAATTTCTCCTCTGATCAGCAACAGCACAAAAATGAGGAAGAAGCACCTCCCGCCTGCTACAGAGGCTTCACCTTCCTGCGGCTCCGGTCGTCTGCATCGATTTCTTGTGATGAACTTCGCCACGTCGGATGCAAGTCGTCCTGTGTACTACATGTGTTCATCGCCTGCATCTTGAGTACACCTCTGAACGTGTTGTGCGTACATCTCTATTTAAGCAGTGTGTACATCAAATGCAAATCGCCTCCTTTTTGTACATCGTGTGTACACCACTGTTCTCAAAGTTAGCTCTGGAGAAACGGGCAATGCTACCCTTACTTAAGGTATTCTAACACTGATCAATACGCTCTAACATTGAAGTGTTTTTTATTTTATATTGATACGACTTTGCAGATGATGTACCACACATGTATGAGGGTCTTCGAAAAATTAGCAGAAAAAGAATAGTACGGAAAAACGATTTCAGTTATAATTTTCATTTTTCAGCATATGCTCCATGAAGGTCACTACAACGCTTCAAATGTTGATGCCATCATTCAAGTAGTTTGTGTAGAACTGAGGGTCATGTGATGTAAACCATGGTAGAGACGCTCTTTTGACATCTGCAATCGCTGGAAAATTAGCCTCTGACAAAGATTCTTTTCAACTTTGGAAACAAAAAGAAACCGGATGGGGACAAATCAGGGTTGTAAGGTGGATGTCTGATAATTTCCTATCGAAATTCACGAAGCACAGCTCATGTTTGCCGAGCACCATGAGCGGTGCATCGTCGTGGTGGAAGAGGACGCGTTGATGCAGCTGTCCAGGGCGTTTCTCCTCGATTTCTCGGTCAGTTTTCTCATAAGGCTTTCAAAATAAGCAGATGTAATTGTCTTCTTGTTCACGAGGAAGTCAACTAGCAAAATCTCTTCTGCATCCCAGAAGACAGAGGCTATGACTTTTCCTCTTGAACGTTCTGATTTTGCTTTGACTGGTCCACTTTAATCCCGCAGTAGCACTGTTTTGATTGAGTTTTATCTTAGGAATAATACTGATCAAGCCATGTTTCATTTCCTGTCACAATTATTTGCAGAAAAGCTTCAGAGCCCTCATCCCACTTTTTCAAAATTTCCAATGAAAGATATGCCCTCGATTGCTTCTCATCTGGGCACATCAGCCTAGGGACCCTTCTGGCGGAAAGCTTGATTAGCCCCTAACTCTCCACATGAATTGTGGGTGCAAGACCCACAGCGATGTGCAGTTTATCTCCTACCGATTCGGAAGTTTTTACATGTCTTTTTCACTCAAACAATTTTCAGTTATAGACTGTTTCCACGAAGTTTTTGAAGCCTCCTCGCAAATACTTGAAGAAATTTTGGGATGATCGAAGTACATTTTTAAAATTTTGGTGACTACATTTAGCAAAATATACAAAACAAGCGCGTAGATTCAGACGTACGAGCATGAGAGAACATCCGGCAACGTTTGTGTAGTCCTGCAATGCATTCGCCCCCTTCAAGCAGCAAACTCCTCTTACATCAGTGAGAAGATACTGAACAATAGCTCTGGCCTCTGACTGCTGTGGCAGACACAAGTACTTGTGCAGTCTAGCGTTTGTGACGGGACATTTAGAATTGTCTACAAGTACCTGTAATTTTGGCCACCAATGCTCATAGATCTCATCCGGATTGTTGGTTATATCATCATTATCGCCGTGGCAGCGAAAAAGTTAGACTGTATTGAAGTTAAAAAGAGGTCCATGGTTCTAAAGGGTCATTCATTGGGAGCTCGTGTGCAGTAATGCGCAATGCAGGAATTCCATACCAAACCCAGCACTGTGTGTATTGGCATTATACTTTCTTTTTGTTTGAAAATTAATTTAAAGTGAATCTAAAGGGTGGTTAATTTGTAAGGGCCTATTTTGAATGTTAACCACACCTAAACGTCAAGTTTTTTTCTGCATTTAATTTGACATTTCTCTATTTCAGACTAATTCAATTTGAACCATGGTAAGAAACACAATCGAGCAACGCGTTAATGTTATTCAGGCTTATTATGAACCTAATTTGTGTTTTATTCAAAATCAACATCGGCCCTTCAAATTTAACCACCCTGTAGGTGGAGTGTCAACCCTGTTGAAAAACAGCGGCCAGCACAAAGTGAGGTCAGTGAGGACAGCGGTCGGAGTGTCACTCAGTCCACTTGGTGGTGGACACCCTGCCTCATTATGGCAACATCAGCTGACGGCAACAGCTGGCACACACCCGGGCACTTCCCCCAGCTGTCTGAGACACACAAAATACTCACACACACACAGACACCCGCACGCGCTGCTCCTCATTCCCACACACACACACGCGTGTTCCCGGCAGCTGCTGCGTGCAGTGTTGGGGAGGGCATATAGATAGGTGCGTTCGCGTTCATGGTGTTGCTGTTGTTAGCGTTTCTAGGGCTGCTGGTGTTAGTGTTGTTGGTGTTGCAGGTGTTGCTTGTGTCTCAAATGATGCAGATGTTAAAAGTGTTGCTGGAGTAGCTGGCGTTGCTAGTGCTTCTAGTGTTACTGATGTTGCTGGTATTGCTAGTGTTTGTGTTTCTTGTGATGCTAATTTTCCTTGTATTGTTGATGATGCTAGTATTACTAGTGTTACAGTGTTACTCATTTGATGGTGTTGCTGGTATTGCTACCGTGATATTTCCTTAAGCTTGGACAGGCAGAAACGATGGAGTTTCCATGGAAGGTCGTGAAGCTCACAGAAACTTCACGCCTCTTCGACGCAGAATCAGAAGTAATATATTCACAACATAATCTGAATTATAGACGCTGATAAAAAGTAACTTTTTTGCTACCTTCAGTTTAGCCGGGTGCAGTGTCGAGTGATGCGCTTCATACTCCAAAAAACGCATTCAAAAACTAAGGCGAATTTACTAAGCCTTCCAAGTTGAGGAACTTAGTCCTTCAGAATAAAACAGACCTTGCCTTCAAAAGTACTTGGATAATCATATACTGAATACAGCGGTTGGGAAACTCAAATCCAAATTCGTTTGTCAGACGCGGGTGCGGGTGCCTTCTGTTGCCGTATTTGATTGTCTGAAAGCTCACCAGACACGGTACGGGGACCTCCTTTTGTAGTATTTGATTGTTTCAAGACTCAATTTTCCCTCATAGTTCATCAACTCACCGTCACGATCTTCATGAAGTAATGATTCCAATATTTTGTTCGCACTGAATACTGCTTACCTTACTCTATATCAAGAGCCAATACATACATAGATAACAGAGCTCCATTTGCATGCTCAAGTTATTTTCCAACCAGATATTGAAAATGCAGTAACGTTTGATACTATTACTCTTCTTAAGATTTATAGTTTTGTGTAACTTTTTTTCTCTCTCTTTGTCTCTCTCGTGAGTGCATGACGACTTAGGTATTATACTGTGACGGAACTGATGAGGGTGTCTAGTTAAACACCATTATTTTTTTAAGAATGCTTAATTTTTCTTATTTTCTTGGCCAAGTATACTTATTACATCGCAATTTATAATTATGTACAGGAAAAGAAAACGAAGTCGTTTGGGTAAAATAACAAAACTTCACCTCTATAGTATTGCGACATCGCTTGTTTTTATTTTAACAGGCGCACTTCTGAGTTGGAGTAGAGTGCGATGACGCGACGCCTCTCGATGTGTGTACAAAGCGCCGCTCCCTGGGATTTTTATTGCGTCTCTTCACAAGTCACGGCTGCAGCTGCCGACGCATGGTGTCGCTATTCCCGCTCGTTCCAAGCCAGGTGTTCCCATTCCAGCTGCCCTACTCCAGCTTTTTGTGCTAGGTTCTCACGGCTTTCATTCGCGGCCGAGCCAACTGGGAACCGCGGCGCGTGCTGCTGGGATTTCACCCCCACGGAGGGAGGAGAGGGTGGTGATGTGACGTGTGGTCTATTCAACGTCCACTTGGTCGCTGGCGTTGTAAGGTGGGCTTTTGAGTTCTCTCAATGAAAACTTTGAGTTTCTGTTTTGAGTTTATAGATGAATTGATAGCATTGTGACACGGTGTGAATCGAGCTCATATTATGATAGGAGTGGCGAGACTCAGTTTCGTTTGCTGCAGTGTTGCCAACGTGCCTCCATGTGCACGACTGTGGTGCTCTTAGAATTTGAAAGTTTGTTGGCTGATGAAGAAATATGGCTCTTTGCCCGTATACAGTAAAACAGTTAAGAAAATAAGAAATCATCAGTATTTACCCGTACTCTGGAACTCCAGCGTATTTACACATGCTGTGGAGTTCAGGATTTCAGGCTAGGTTTGATGACTTTGCGGAGACAATATTGGAGGTAAACTTGAGCGTGACATACACAGATGATTTCACTAGTAAACAGGGCTATTTTCAGGGTACGAGGTCGTAAAATTTGAACACATGTGCCGGAAACTCACAGATAGAAGTGCTGAGTCACGCGTGTGCTCACTTTAGTTCTGTAACTCCTCGTAGCTTACCTCCTCGCTGCGTAAACTGCGCTTATAAGGCAGAGTTATTGCTAATATATTTAATGAGATATGAACTGAAAGTATTGTAGTACATTATATTTTGATAATCATCTAGGAAGTAGCGCTTGAATTAATTTTATGGAATGTATTACTTATCCATGGTGTCATCACCGCAGTCTCGTAGCCGAGGTGCGTTTGTTGATTGCATGAGAGCGCTAACCTGAACATCCCTCACGACTGTGGCATCCATGGAGAAGCTTCTGTTCTGGCTAACAAGGTGAATTCTCATACAATTTCCCCGAACCAATGCGTGGGTAACAGCCCCTTTTTAAAATAGGAACACCGCAGAGACGATTTTTTTCTAAAACCTTCCAGTGCTTCGAACTCTAATTAAAATCATTCGGGAACTTCTAATGTTTCAGAAGCTCTTCATAAATACCACCTCGCCCCAAACGTGTTGCAGTCAACGTACAGCTTGTAGAGCGTAAGCCACGCCCGCTATACAACGTAAGACACACCGCCACATCCACACCAACAACCCAAATGAACTCACTAACCATTGTCCCAACACACCCACTGTTCTAGCATAAGACACATTAAAATATCAGCAGTAACTTCCATGTGAATATCAGCAGTAACACTCACCATTTTCCCAACAGCCCGCCGTTCTACCATAAGGCACAGAAGGAACAATCCAAATGATCTCACTTCCATTGTCCAAACAGCCCGCTGGACTAGCGAAAGACACAGTATCAACAATCAAATTACCTCACTTACCATTGTCCTAATGCCAACAGTCCGCTGGCGAGGTGTGGGCTACCGCAACAGCACGGCGCGCTTTCAACTTGGCGCCAAATTTCGCACGGTCGAGGCAGTGTGCGGGCTACCGCAGCATCCAAGCGGCGGTCGGGCAGACAGGAAGGCGGGAAGGATGAAGGGCAGGTGAATAGAGGAATAAACAGGAAGGATGCAAGAGCGGTGGCAGGAAGTGGTCGCGGATTAATTCCAAAAAGCAGGACGGATGAATTCCCATAGGAAGTTTGGTGATGTAAGCCACAGGAAATGGGAATTGGAAAGGTAGGGTGTTTGCTGGGCCGTTCCTGGCCAATATAGTACTGGAGAAACTTACATTGTGAGCTTCAGAAAGGACGGCAGGGTCATGCGTGGGAAGTGTTTGGCAGCAGCGATGGAAGCCATCACAGTTCCTTTGTGACAAAGTTCTCTCTTCATTGGGTGCACAAATATTAATTAATCTTATTCATTTTAGAGTGAGAAGCACATTAATAAAATTCTGACAATTTTTAGTTGAGTGACGTTCACTACTTTCTCAGCAGTGCACTGATATTATTTTTCATAAAATACCTCTCACGTTAGAGTCAAAATTCATTTTTCTAGGAGTAACTCAATTTATCTTATTTTACGTATATAAACGATATGAGCGCGTACTTAAAGCATCGCCTCGTACTAGGAGCTAAATGTACGCCTGAGAGGAACTCTAAATCTGAAGCAAATCACTTCTCGAATACACGGCGATAGGATGAGGATGGGGCCGCTGAAAGAGTTATTCTCTATTTCCAAAACCAATGTTGGACTCTGGTAAGATCAGCTCAAGAAGAGCGACAAACATGGGACCAGCATCTCATCGTATTCTCGCATCAGAGACCAGACCGCTTAGCAAGACACGCGTGCTGCTGCAGAAGCACCTTGCTCTCGGGACAGCCACCTCGAGGCTCTTAGCAGCCCCTTGGGACGTGAGCACCTGCTCATCTGGCTGTGAAAGGCTCGTCCACACTTCCTTGTTCCCTGAAGACGTCTTCTTGTGTCTGTCTGCGCAACACCTGCGCGGTGCGTCTGCCTGTAGACGGGAGCTGACGGGTCAGGTGGCCGCACTGCTATTTACCTCTGCTCATCAGACGTGTGTGTCTAGTGTGCGATAGTGGTGTTGAAGTGAATGCACTCGTATCTCAGATGCTCAACATGCGGCCTAGGAGAGGCCCCCAACAGGATGGCCCGAACGCGTGTAGCTGGTGTGGGTATATGCTTATCAGTCATGCCGTGTACTCGGTGTAGTCTTACTTATGTCGGAGTACTCATGAGTTCAGCGTGGCTGGATATGCGTATGTATTGTTCGTGCAAGTATCGCGACCCGTTGTTTCACATGACTGATAGTATGGCTTTAGAGCTAGAAAACTGTCCTGTGAAAACTCTAAGTACGAAGCTTTGGTAGTTTTCGTAGTATGCTTGCGTGGCAATGCAGGACAGATTCGCCTCGTTTCCGGAGTTGTACAGCAGAGCTGCATAGCAGAGCTGTGCAGCAACGCTGTGTGGCAGAGTTGTACAATGAAGCTGTATAGCAGGGCAGTATAGTAAAGTACTATACCAGGCTGTATAAAGGCTGTTTGTTGTATAATATGTTACATGTGTATAAACGGTAGGCGGTTGGAGTGATCAAAATAGACCCTCGCCGCGCGGGCCGACTGCACACGTGAACAACCACAATCGTATCAAACTGAGGAGGTGCAGCGACAGACGCTCTGGGAAAGTCCTCTCAGCTACTTGTATTGTGTTGTGCTCCGAGCGGTCGACTGGCGTGGGAGTACGGATGGGCTCATTGGAGTCAAGGGGTCTGAGAGTGTTTACGTGTACATGGAGCATGAATGTTTCATTTTATTAAAAATCATGGTTATGCGAGCTGTTGAGAGATTAGATTATGCCAGCTATGGGGAGATTGGGTGTCTATGCCAGCTTGTGGGAGATTATGTCTATACAAGCTAGGGGGAAATTATGGCTATGCAGGATAGGAAGAGATTATGTCAATGCGAGCATAGGGGAGATATGTCTATGCGAGCATAGGGGAGATATGTCTATGCGAGCTAGAGGGAGATTATGGGAGCCTATGAGAGCTTTTGCATCATTGATTTCATTTATGGACGTTGCACAAATAATGCAGGTTCTCTTAGACCCAATCAATCTCCTGTAGTCTAACTCACGAAGTTCAATGAAACTTAACAAAGTCAGCAAAAAATAAAAATAAAATTTAGCCTGCCTAAACGAGTTTTTGGACTTCATCATTCCTTTTCGTCCGTTCTCGCATAATTTGTTCGCTATATTCCCGTTTTAATTACATATATATATATATGTAATTAGGGAGAGGGAGAGAGGGAACGGTGAGGAACGAAGTGGGGGT
>VOMN01021440.1:0-16965 GCA_014899125.1 Orchestia grillus
GCTAACTAAAGTTTAGACCGATAAGTTATTTCGATCACGAGATGTTGTCATTACGCTTCAGTGGGGAACATAGCGTTTGGACGACGTGAGCCGACGTGCAGGGGCGGCGATATGCTCGGACACTCTCGTAGGATCAATTAAAGCCAGATGAAATAAAAAATGCACGAAAGTGTTATATTTCTTGAAAGAAAATTGCATTACGCGGTACATTTCGACGACCAAATCCCTTAGCTCATTCTTCATTTTATTTCGATGTTATCAATCTAGGTAGCAATTGAAGCATGTTACATCATTTGCCTCTCCCTGGGTTGTAGGGGAGCTGCATCTTGCAAGCGATAACGAACTCCTACCACAGGGTGGTTAAATAAAACGAAACCGAATTTTGAATTGATATACCTCGTAACATACTAAATACTGACTTGGTAATTTCATCAAAAATAGTATTGTGTTTTTCTAATTTTCGTACATAATTAAAGAAAATTAAAAAAATACATTCATCAGTATCGATGCAATAGTATATATAGTGAACGGTGTCAAATGTATGCTTGCGCACAATCACAAAATTATGATTTCTATCAGGGAAAATTTAACACAATAAACCTTTATAACATCATTAACATGTATTTCATATAATAAATATTTGGTATTCCTTTATCCCCCGACTCCCTTCACATGTGCCTCATTTCTTGCCGAATATAATTCAATCCTTGTTCTCATTGCTGTCATAGGTATTTTTACTAAATCCGTATTTTCTTTCAGTAAGCTAACTTCATCAGAGATTCCCTTCTTCACGTCTTCTGTGTTTGCAGGGTGAGTAGAGTACATTTTACTCTTCAAAGGTCCCCATAAGAAAAAATCGCAGGGTGTCAAGTCTGATGATCTTGGTGGCCACTTGGTGGCCACTAAGTTGCATAGTATAATTGCTGAACACATCAGTTAACAAAACTTCTTCACCACACAAACTATTTGCTCCGTTGTTAATTAACTACGTATCACAAGGGCTTGACAAAGTAATTATTAAATAGAATTTTTGTTTCAACTGTATTCCTTATGATAGATGCGTATGTATCATAGATACCGAATAGTTGTCGATAAATATGTAATGTCGAAAAATCACGGCGTTAGCATTTTTTGCGATGTATCACTTCAAATTTGGCTTTCATTTTTTTACCGCCTTGTATCGAGCCGAGTAATGCCCTTTCTTTTAACCGCAATTCCTGCATTTTATTAATGAGTGACTCCCTTTCGCAGTATGTGATTTCAATCAGCAGAAATTTGAAACATTTCAGTCTGCGAAATACACTCGCAAATGTCAGACAAAATTACTTCAAAGTAAAAGCTGTACTTTTTTATCTTCTATGTTCCTTGTTTATGTGGTACAGAAGTCAACGGTGAGTTTAGTAAAGCTTCGGTAGTCTCCGTGGCATTTTTGAAGCTCTACAATTTCGTTTAAGAATCTAGTGTGAGTAATGAGTGACTAATTATTTAAATAATGGATAAGTTCAAAGACTGCATTCGTTTCATTCAATTTGAATGTCAAGTAAATAGTATTAGAAATGACAAAAAGCTAATGAACATGAAAGTTCTGTCTTCGCGTCTGACCATCTGAGCCTGATATTATCTTTATTGACCCAGAAGTCCAAATTATGCGAGGAATACGTATTCGAGAATCTGGACACGGGAATTTTGTAGTTAATTTTTAAAGCGTGAAATGGTTACACAGCTAAAAAATATAAATGATCTTAGCGTATTAATAAATGCACAGTACAGATTATTCAGCTACGTCATAATAATTGTTCAGTGTTGCAACTGACCTTCACCATCGTGAAGCCCGAATACGAACGCGAGTGGGTACCGTAGTATGACGTGACACAAGTAAACCAGCCGCAGCTGCTGAGTTCTGGGCTTGTGTATACAGGAAATGAAGGCTGCTGCAGTCCACGCTACACGCCGCAAGTCCACGAAGACGTACGTCATGTTTTAATATTGATAATTTTGTGTCAGAAATGAAATTAGTCCACCACTTCTGCTTGTTCCATAGATTGATGCTGAACTGTATATGGTTAATCGGTACCATAATTGTTTAATAGTATAAAAATACTTTAGAGCCTATGTGTGAACGTGGCAGTGTGAACGTTCTGTTCCTAGACCACTTGCCTCTAACATGGCAGAAAAATAGTCCTTCATCGTTGTTCAGAGCAGTAATGGGCGAAAGTTATCGTGCTGGTATTTCAGCAGCCAGTTGTTGTAGCCATTCAGCTGCGCGCAATGGGAAGTACTTTAATGGTAGTCAGATCTATTCATTGAACTTTATGGAGCGTTTGTCTCGACAAACCATTAAAGTGATTGGGAAATTTTGTCATTAAAAACAATTTATTGACGCCCTCAGCGTGTTTATTCCCTTTCGACTGTCCTAATTATGGTCCTAGCTCGGATGAATTTGAATTACTGCTGTTTTGGTGCTTGAATAACGGAGCTGTGCAATATTTATATAAGAAGTTTACCCTAAAGAAGTTAATAATTTGTTGCTAATCTATCACAGCTTGAATATCATCAATATGAGTAATTTGGCACCGCCGTTAATTCATGTTATAATAATAATAATTGTTTTCTTGCAGGAGCATGAACAGTATTTAAGATTGCGTCACCAATCTTCAAAATATTCCGCAACAAGTTAAGGAAGTGCTAATTCCAAGTGTTAACTGAGTGGGCACAAGAATTGGTATTCCAAAAAAAATTCTCCCGTAATTCTAACTACTGTATGAGAATGGCTGATGTTTCTCGGACTATAGGTTAGGGCATATTCGGACGTTCTTACCCTGCTTAATGCCGTCCGTGAAAAGCCCGTCCATTACTTAGGCTTTTTCCAGTGTAAAACGTTGATTATTGCACTATATTCGTGAAGCGGCACATCGGTATGTCTTGAGACAGAGTGCCCGATGATTTCAGCGCAGCAAGACCAGGCGTAGTATGAGCAGCTGTCGAGCGCTTATATATCGTGTTGTGTTTTTTTTGTGTGATCAGTCACAGTTATTAAAAGTTCTGCGACACCCACTCCAGATTTAGCAACTCTGGTTGCAATGTAATGTTAAGGTTTAAATTGCAGAGCGAAGTAAGAACACTCTCATTTAGCAGCGTTTTTTATTCGGAAGCACAGAGGAACCATTACTGGTCAGAGAGCTTTTTGCGGGTGAATCCTGTGCAGTCGTTCGGTTTCGTATTAACAATAAAATATCCAATATTTCTCGAATGATACGGACAGCTTCCATGATGAGCTGTAAAGTGCACTCAGCGAACTAACTTTCCTCATTATGTAGCTAAAGCAACCCATTTATTTTTGAGCGAAATCGTACTGCACCGCTATCAACCTCCTGTTTTGGACACTTCCTTTAACGCTCTTTCGGCTGATATGCTAAGTCGCACAACGGTTATGGAAATCCTCTTTATCTGTCCGAGAATTTATATACCAGCTATACGTTTAGTACACCGAAAGCAAAGCACGCTATCGCGGCATAAGTCTTGCCCCGTCTGACATAAAGCCTCTAGAAATAAGAATAAACATGGCAATGGTCGATATGTTTGTGTACTTTGCTCACAGGTAATTGATAATCGGACTCGCTTGGGAGGTGAAACAGATGTTTGGAGTCCAAACATTTGCAATAAACTTTGCGAAAAGCTGCTGCCACCAATAGACGACATGATTCTTTTAGCAGTAGAGCGCGTAAAGTTTCCAAAGGAGAAATGGTACGTTTAAAGAAATTTAAGCGTTAAAAAAGCACGAGTGAACTGGTGTAAAGGTTACGGGTTATTCGGCCTCTAGCCAGAATTCTGTTCCTCGTAACATTGAAGGCAATCCTTGCTTAGCAACTTTTATTTCCACATTTGCAAGGTTCAGATTTAAAAATACATTAACAAAAATTACAGAATATTTGAACAAAAGGGTTGTAGACACGACAAATGAAGGTGTTTCGTCATCATCAATATATCTGAGTAAATGAGCACCTGTGTATTCATCCTGCTCACGTAGTGTTGTATTATTCAGGAATGTTATCAGGTAGCGGTAGGCAAGGCATAACGTTGGCACCCACACATCAACACGCGGGTACCTCACATCGTGCTCAACAGCGACCAGTTAAGGAGCTAAGCATTGGGCGCGCTGACAGCTACAAGCTCCCGAGTGCTGCGATTGCCGGCCAGATGCCAGTCTCCTGAAATTACATTCACGTAGGCGAGTGTTTTTGGTCCCCATATTCGTCATTACAGCGTGCATGTGTAACTGCTTTCCACGAAACTGAATGAACGGCGTACATTCGTGGTGCTCCGTAGTGGAGTTCATATACTTTGGTGTGACTTAGTCACGCGTATGGCGTTACCATAACTTGAACGTTGCTCTAACGGGCGTCAGTTTACCTGCCTACATCAGGTGACGAATGCGATGCGTGAAGCACGTACGTACGTGTTGCAGTTAGCCCATCCATTTTTGTTCCATTTAAACACGCAAGCGCCAAAGGAAAAAGTCAGTTTACCGCGAAAAAATCACTCGAGGAATAGAGGTTAACAGTCAGATTATTTCTAAGTCATGATAGAAGAGACGAACAATTTGTGAAATTTAGCGCTACGAAATTCGATAAGATTTAGCATAAAGAGTTAATTTATGTGGGCGGTTGAGTTGTGATTATTAAGTTTGGGCAAAAACCTGTATGTCCTATTTTACTCAACGAGCGAGTCATTTTCCTTATATGTAAAATAGTTTAAGAAACAGGTTTGTACTCGGATCCCTGGCGCAAATTATCGATATTGGAGCAAATACTCAGCCTTAACCGTAGTTATTTTTTTATACATCGATGTTAGTTTCATAGACCGTATTTATGTCTTTCGATCAGCATTTCGTCTCAAAAGCGACCCTTTGAGTCGTGTATGATTTTCTCGTAACAGAATTGTTTCTCACAGTGTTAGGCTTCCTCCATTCTCTTCGAAACCCAAAAGAACGCGGATGTAGTATTGACTTATGGGTCGAGTTAACCTCCAAACATTTCGATTTCACGAAGTTTATCCCTTGTTTCTTGCGTGCATCGGAAGGTTGCACGAACTTGTACGAACAGCTGCGATCAATCTTCAAAGCCAGCAATTTAGTTTCAATCTCATAAGAAAAGCTGCAAAATAGATACCTTTTTTGTTTGTTCGAGCACGGTAATAATTAGCTGTTAAAGGAACTTATGTTGGTCCAGTGCCTTCTGCTGCCCACGATGAAGAAATCGACCAGCAAACTCCCAAGTGGCTGTTGTAATGACAGGTCCCTCAAACGTTTACCGATCTTTCCTGACCGGGAAAAGTACTTTTTATTTTCCATACTCGTACGACTCACTGGTTAGTTTCTCGGTATCTTCAGTAGTCTTTTGAATATCTTGAGAACAAGCTCACGCAAGATAAGTTCTTACATCAAAGCTACTGACTATTAGAATAGATTAGCACAACGTTGTTTGTTTGGTGTGTCCTTTGTATTATGAACTATTTCTTTGTCCCAATGGAGCTTCTCCTAGGTTTTTCCAAACTTGGAAGTTTCGAGTGCCTGTGAACACAAATAGTTCATAAATGAAGCTCAAAATTCTTTTTCCATGGCCACATTCCTAGTAAAATAGAAGTGGGCACTATATTTTAGTTGTTTTTCACTTCATTCGGACGCCGTAAAGGGAAGCGAGACCGACATCAATTGTGAGCAAACGTAGAAACGCTCGCAATCAGGAAACATGCCACTGCAATCAACAATGGTTCAGATTATACATTGCGAAAGAAGAAAAGCGGCAGCTGGGCTTTTGCTCATGCTTTCGTGAATCGTTAATTTTATTCTTACGCGCACCTCAGGGTTAGAGATTAGATTTCCCCTACCCAAAAATGGGAGAAGAAAACATCTCTCGCGCGCCATTGAGAGGCTGGGCTATTTTGGAGATGGAATCCTTTTCTTATCTGAAACATTTTGTTCGCGCACCGCCATGGATGATTACTGAAGCACGTTTTAATTTCGCCCGAAAGTGAGAGACTTTCCTGATATTTCAGATCGTGCCAACAGCTTTCAAGGCTCGCCTCGTTGGGTAGAGCGACTGTATCGGAGGAGGTGCTTCGGGACGTGAAGGATTGTGTCGGGCCGTGCTGTGCTGTGACCGAGACTGAGTTAGACTATTAACTCTCTTGATCAGGTAATTGAATCTTGAAATTTTTAGTGAGCATTATGCTGGAATCGCTTAATAGATTTGCCGCGTTTGAGGGGTTAGTTCTTGTTTTGTGATCAATAAATGTTTACTGCAGAGAAATCACGTTTCACTAAATAAGGGTTGCCGTGAGTTTGATGAACAAAAATTGGCCTGGCTACTGTACAAGTTGTAAGAAGTGATGGAATGCAAGTTCACCCATTTTTCTCATTATCGTCGTACACAACATAAGAATCACTAAAATTGACCGACATAAAAGGGACCCATTCAACAGACGGTACGGCGTAACTGCCAAGAAAACGCTGTAAGACGCGTCGACCGAGTTCCATCTTCGTGAACCCCTCGCCCGGCGAGGATGTGTCACCTCGTTTTTACTCAACTCAAAATTTTCAACTCGACGAGTGAACTTCTCAAAAGTTCGACGTAAAACCAAACAAAAAACTTGACACGAGTTTACGTGTCCTTCTTTGGCCTCTCTCAGTACAAACGGACGATTTCCGAGCGTACCCCTACAACATCGCTAGCAAATAACGTCGTCTCAAATCGCTCGTTCAGCAGAAATCCTTCCAGGGCACGGCCGTTGAAGACTTGTTATGGTACTTCAAGTATTCTCGTGCTGCACGCGACTACTTCGTAGGATATTTTATGGACCCTTTTGTAAAAAGAACTTTCACAAGTTTGTGCCCCCCATGTATTGTTGAAGCATCAATACCGAAGCTAAGGTAGATAACATTTTATTCTAAATTTGACTGCTATTGTTTCGATCAAAAAGTCAACATGTGGGCATCAAACTTTGGGTGGAGTTAGCCTACCTCCAGTACGCAGTGCGAAGGTGTGATGACGATGCAAGTTTAAACGCGCTGTTTATTTTCGATCAACTTTAAGACAACAGTTTTTAACTGCCACCGTCTAGAGAGAATAGCTTAGAGGGGAAGTTTTAGGTAAATGTGCGTGTGAAGACGTAATATCTTCACATTCACTACATGAAAGACAGTTATTTTATGGGGTATCATACTGTAAATGTTTACTACATTGTTCATCTAATATGAATATAGAGCTTACAATTATTCATATTTTAAGGAGGCGAGAGATGGTATGACCCTGCAATGTAATGGTGTATAACTTGTAAGTTTCGCGTATAGAAACAAGCTCAAATATTGAAAAGCGGACTCATTAGAGATTTTTGAGTGAATTTTTCTCAACACAATACATTTACAAACTAGTGAAAAAGCTTCAGGTACGTAGATACCTACGTTTAAAAGCTTCAGATAGTTCTATCGTAACAGAAGAACTCTTATACAGCACGAAACACTTCTAACGTCGTTCGAAGGAAAGAAAGAGGGAGCAAAATTCTTAACTTCCGCCATTACGAACTTCTATCGTTCGTTCTCTATGAATGTTTCATTTTTAATTCAGTGAACACATCGACTCGGACAGCATTAGCGATGTCACCCAATCGCTGGTCGAACACGCTTTCAAATTACGCTTTTGTATCGAGGAATATTAGTTGTCGAAGTTTCTTGAGACCACTGATCTGCAACCCCATGATTATACCAAATAAACTTCGAATTACGATTAGAATAATGCATACGGACCGCTTCCGAGAAGCTGGAGCGCCTACATCGCTCGAGGAATCAATCCATCAATTTAATGGCAAGGATTAGGTGGTCGGAAATAAGGTGGTTAGGTCTGGAAAAAATGCCTAACCGAGAATGAGTTTGTGAACTGTGTCGCGACAACCTCTAGCCGTGAAGGGCAACTTAGGGTTCGCGTATATTCTTAAAAATGCAAACTACCTCAATGATGACTGGCGGGCCGCGGTTTTTATTATATACAATGAAAGTTGGTGCATGTTTTTACTCGTAAAATAGTGTTTTGAGCAATAAATTATTGTTTTTCGAGGAGTACAAGCTTGTTGGTCGGAACGAGGGTACGGTTTTTTCTGAGACAATAGCTACTTTGACAAAGATCGAAGAGATGTTTTGATTACAGAGAATGAGTAATTGCGTTATAGTTTAGTCTGTGTTCAATAGTAGTTTACTTTTGGCTCGTCGTGATCAGCGGAAAACTTTTGCCCAACACCTCAAGATCTAAGTGAAATATTTTCTTGTTTCTTGAAACACTTAGGTTATACGAACTGTTGAAGTAGTGCTATTGAGAGGAAGACCCAATGACTTCATATTTTTGTTATATTTTTTACTTGCGCAAGAGTATTCAATGTTGTAGACTTCAAGTGCACACATATATCGGTGCAGATGTCGATATTTTCTTCTTCAGATATTAACCGAATAATTGCTATGTTAGAATATACAATCAAGCTGACATGAAGTATATGTTATCCTGTACTTAACGAGAAGACTTAACTGGAAGTTGCACTATATGACCTGTCCTAAAATATCCTGAAAACGGTAAAGTCAGAATTTATTTTTTTTAATTTACGAAATCTTTTTAACCTGTCAACGGTCACCGCCCAGGTGCCCGGTGTTGCATTCACACGGTATGTGTAATCGACAGCGTCCGTGTGAATGCAACAACCACGCGGACATCATATGATGCCAATTCCAATTAACAGGTTAATACACTCGTTATAAAAATTTGAAACTTCTCAATCTTGGAAATTTTACACTTCCCGTCGTGATTTCTTCCTCGTGTATCAATTCCTGAAAAAAGGTTTATCCTTCAATACGGTATATTTTCGTGCAAGTAAACTGCATTTCTAAATCCAGTTTGAGGAAGAGCTCGAGTCACGTTTCTGGGACGTACTGGAAGAAGTACATAAAAACTTCCCGACACTGTCACGGGTCAATTGCCCCTTCGGACCTGGCATGACGAAGTCCTGCGAGGAGAAAGCACTTCATTACCTCGTCACCGAACCTGCGGACGCGCTTTAGCTCTCTCTCTCTCTTTCTCGTCCAAAAATCACAAATAATATCATTGAAAATGTGCACCTTCTTGGACCGTTGAAAGCTGCGAGACGTGCAGTAGCCGCTTGTGCAAGAGGTCTCGTCTACCTGTTTCGGACATGGAGAATACGATATATGATAAAACCTGTGGAGTGCCTGATATGGTCATTTTGTATGTTTCTCGAATTGATGCTTCACGACCGTGCATGATAGTGAGGTTTCATCCCCCTCAAAGCCATAAAGCTGATACTGCTTGGAAAAAACAGTAAGCCACACCAAAGATCTTACTAGGATTTGTTAGAAAATTATTTGCCTTTGATTTGTGTATAGATTAAAACAACGGATGACAAGAACACCTAAAATCAGTAACGGGTACTGTACTTGAAAACTGTCACATAATATATTAATTTTACGGTAACTGTTCATATAAAAGCTCTTCTTACACACTAAGAACGTCTCATGGTCGCTATTAAGACAGCCCATGGATATAATCCTTAGAAATTTTGCGAGCTTGCGAAATAGATCTTATTTAAATCATGTGCTCTGCAAAATTTATGCCGCTTGGTGGAAAGATTCGTCTAGTATGGGAATTAGATTTATTTCTCGGGAGTTTCTGTAGTAACTTCATGTACCCCGGATGAAACGTGATGATTCCAATTCCGAAAGTTATACAGCAAAAGCGATCTTCCAAGTTCGTTAGATTTTTTTTTCACTCCCGTGTGAAACTTCTTCCGCAAGGGCTCTTCAAATTACAGCTTGCTCGTGACACGCCTCAGTCAACGCTGTACTTCTGGCGAAAGAAAGTCTCCAAAAAAGCGCAGGTAAGCCCGAGTGCAGCGACAGTTACGTCCTACTTCGAAGTCGTCATGTTCGCCGGCAATATTTGAAGCGGTGTGCTACAATGTTGCTCTTAATTTAAGAATCGCAAAAACATGGCATGAACTTCTTAACTGCAGCCATCACCAATTAAGCCGTTAAATTCCACCTGTTAGTAATAGTACTGCTCGTCCTGCAAGAATCTCAAAAACCTGAGGTAAATATCATCACTTTCCTCGCTCTAAATTAGGATTTACTATCATAAATCACAATTTGCAAACTCCAAAATTTCCTTCTTTTTCATTCCGCGGTGTAGTTGTGTTGCGGAAACTAAATCTCAGGAGCAAAAACTTCAATTTTATGTCCAGGCGGCGCGCTCTAAGCATTGGTTGCAACGCCTAGAATTCTCTGCTACAAAGAAGAGTCGTACGTGAGCGTAAATGGCAACTTTACTTTTGAAGTTTTTCTCCTTGCTTTGAATGCGTTCCAATTGCTCGTCATGAGAGCGAGGCGCACGCAGTTTTTGATATTGAAATTACAGTCGGCGCTGTCCGCGAGGAAATTGCTATCCAAGCCAAGAGGACAAAAAACTCGACTGTGCTTCCGTTCGGTGAGCTTCATGGAAGACGATTTATCATCAATCTACGGAGCCAATAAAACTGTGCTGGCAAATGCATCCGCGAAACGTTTTTGCGTTGCTTCACCTATTAACAAAATTCTTCCTTTTTTCGTTGGCGCGGTGTTGCAGTTATATTCGTAAAAATGATGTAATAATTCTCCCATGATAAAAATACCGGCTTTTTTTTTATGGAACTTACATTCAACGTTAGTTTTGATGTATAATTATAGCTGCTCCAAGAGGGACTCACGTATGGATAGTCATTCTGATGTTTTCTTTCGTTTCATTGATTTTCATTTCAGTGTTTCCACTGAATTAATTCATTATTTGCATTCCAGAAGACTTTATATCACCGCCGCTTTCAACCCGTTTTTTTTCTATTAATTGCAAATTGACAACTGATCTTTTCCTTGTTCATGAGCTCTGAACGTGGAATGTTAAGTATGCAAAAGCTTCACAGCAATTCCTAAATTTTAGAATCATTCATGGCTTTCGAAACGTCTTTGTGCAATTTCTCCGCCACACGGGTTATAAATGACCTACCAAAAATATCATGAATTCGTTAGCACTTTATAGAAAAGTTGTCGACACTTGCAGAAAATTTCGTTGAGATGGCCAATGCCAAATTATATTGGGACGTTTTCTTTTTGAATCGATCGTCCATTGTCGCGTCTAGGAGCAAAAGTTAGTAGGGAAATTTACTCTTAAAAATAGCATAACTTTATTTACTCAAATCTGGTAAGGATTCTAACATCTTTTTGCGTATTTCTTCAATCTACCGTCGTCTCTTCGACTTCATCAGTGTAAAATTTGTTCCAACGCGGCTGTTCAGTAACTAAGGGAGTACTGAGAGGCATATTGATGCATAATACTTGTACAATTGCATGTTATCATTGAATTATAATCACACCATATTGTATTTGCGTATTTCACATAGTATGTATCGTATAGTATAATTTCAACCAGCACTGATTGGGACCTCGAGTTTTTCCCGTAGTGCAGGGTGCAGAAATTCGTTGTCATGTGGCTCGGCACTTTTTCTTTTTGGTCTTATTTTGCTGCTGTAGGAACCCCAGCGAGCAGCTGGAACATCGCAAAACGAGAGAACGCTTACTCAAGGGTGATGTTAGCGGATATTCACGTGTTCTGTTACTGTATATGTGATGTCTACGTTGGCGAAACCCTGACATTATTCGTAACAATGTGTAGTTCGGCGGATCCATGAGAAGTCTGTTGTGGGCTCTATGGTTGAGCAGCCAAATAGTTGTGGTAACCGCGCCGAGAAACGTACAGGGATTCGAAGCCGTTCCAAACAGAACACAGTAGTACCTCTTCTGGAACCAATACCACGTTCATCTCATGTGCTTATGCTCATAAAGGTTATTTTGTGAAAGCATTATTATTTGTTCATTTTTTCAACAGGTTGGACTTCGAAATTAGTTTTTGAAACAGAGAATCTAAAATTGTCCTTTGTGCGGCAAGTTCAGAAGGGTTTTGTCTGCGTTGATTATAATAATCAGCGCTGATTTCAACTAAAAGCTTCTGAATTTTGTGCAAATTGCTATGAAAATATGTGCGGTTGTTGCTCACAGAACAATTTATTTTGCTCTGAAAAATGAGACTTTTTCGGTCCGGTTTCTGGATTACGAGTAAAAGTCCCCTGAATCGATACTTGTAATTTATTCCAAGTCATAGCAAGAACTACTGCAGGAAATTGCATTTAAATTATATGTTCGTCTGCATACCGTCACATAGAGCGTTCGGTTCCTGAAGGCAGGTTTTGGGTGTGGTGCTCTGTAACAGGTCTTCAGTTGACGACCGAGGAGTGCACTTGCTCGCTGTCTGTATCGTCCTATTGGTATTTGTGTTTAATATCTAGTTAATTTTGCGCCTTCTGTTGTTTTCAGGTACTTGCTCCTTCAAGGGACAATTCTGAAAAATTCTGGAACGGCCTTGTTCTGTGACAGAGGTTAGCAAATAAATTTATGTCTGACATTCGTGAAAGTTTAAAGGATTCTGGAGAATTGTTCCAGTCATAAAGTGGCGCAGGGACAGTAGGATTTCACATAATCTCTTAATTCTATACTCTTGATCTGTATTTGGTCTGGTGTCCAGTAGCTGTTATATCATCTGTGTTCTGATTGCGGAAAAGAAATGTATACATAAGAAATATTAAAGAGCTAAGTATCACAGCCCTACAGTTCAAGATTTTACAAAGTTGATAGTAATACATGTAGATCATTATTTTGGTATATACGAGTATGTAGTTGACGATATCCTCTATAATAACTAAATATTTCGTTGTTGTCAAGCGAAGTCATTTTTCCATCGATCGGAAACTCGAGGACTGTGAATGAACGCCTGGTATTTTTAAGGCGACTAGAGGTGGTGGCAAAACTGATTACCATCTATAGCATCCTGTGGCAGCTCTATTTGATTATACGGCAGGCAGTCTGCGCAGGATATTGCCGATTGTCATGCACTGAGCGCTCAACTCCGCCAGTTCAAAGCAAGGTCAGCTTATTTTCTAACCTCCTTTCTGCCCATTGAGTTTGATTTAACGGTGAAAAGCGGGATTCCGGAGAAAAGATTGAGATAAATATTCCAGCGATTATATTGCGCCGCCACAAGCAAATCGCACCTAATGAAGTGTGACTGATACCGCCATTGTTATTCGATACTCGGCAAATTGCCACATTTCATGGTGTCGCCGAGCGTCACTAAAAAAAAAAGATGAATAATTTTCATTTGTGTTTCCACCTTCGCCGTATCTGTTACAAGTTATTTGCTGATTAATCGTCAGTTCCCACGCAGTCTGGCCTACGGAACAATCGGGATATTGGACGGCCCGTTTGTTTTTCCGAGATCCCATCAGAGGTCGCTGAGTAGAGCTAAAATGAAAGTTTAAGCACCACGGTTACACAGCAACGCGTGCAGCGCTGATGAATTGTACGTCTAGGGACGACGATGTTGTTACACGAGTGTACCGACCACGCTGCACAAGATTTAGCTAATTAGGCAAATTATACGCAGATGAAGCCCCTTCAAATTGATATCAATCGCTAATACATTGCAGACATATTGCTCGCAAAGGATCACGCTGAATACAATGCGCTGTTGCGAGAAATCCAGTTTGACTTTGAAGGCCCTAATTTGGTGGGATATATTCTGTGCAAAGCAAGTGCATGTCCTTCAATTATGATGTGCTTGTTTAGGCTGGAATAAACAGACGGAGTGCAGGCATGCGACACGTAAAGCGTAACAACGTACTCAGATATGCAACTAGTATAATGTTCCGCGGACCTCGAAGAAATTGCATGGTTTACGATTAATGCAAATTGGATATCAGCGTGTCTTCAAATGTGCGGTACACATCAACTACACTACAATGCTGTTTAACATTCATCTATTTTTCCCAGCGAGCGTGAACTATGGGATCATGAGCCATTTCGCAAAGATATAAATGACTTCGCTTCATTTTCAGTGATGCAAATATCATACTTGTTGGAATATCAGGGTCATTTTTAGAGTAATCAAAGTAATCACAAGGTACTCATCGCGCATTTATAAATTACAATGTGACGTTGGTAATCAGCGTCCCAACTTCGGTACGAGCTCAGTGGAAAGACTTTTACTTTAAAATGCGTGTTATTGACGTCTTTCGAAATGACGAAAAATAATCATACGACGAATACATTGGATTTTGATCATACAAGTACGTATAGCAGAGGTGCTAGCAAGGCTAACTACTCTCAGAATAAGCGAGCTTAATTTTCATTCGTAAGTTTATGTCCGTACGTTACTGACTTCATGTCTCTCTCATTTCTCTCATTATTTCCTATCCATGGAGACAGGTTTGGTGGTGAGTGCTATACTTACTTCATGCAGGCAGACTGCTGTGTACTTATCCTAGTTTCTTTATTGCTTCATTTTCGCATTTCTTACCTAAGAGTCCTATATTTAGAACGGTCTCTTTCCTGGTTTGATGATGTGGTAGCCTTGCCATAATAGTCAGGACAGAAATTAAATGATGTTGCTGTGTTTAGAGCAAAAAAACAAATTTGGCTGCCTTATACTGAGGTCTAGTTCCATTAGAACTAATTATCCAGGAATATGATCTCGCTGTTATTTTGTACAACTGCTACAGTCGTGCATAGATATCCTTTTATGAAGAATAAAGAGCTCTCCGCTTAGTATTAATTGCTCCATTGTATTGGAATTTTTATAGGTTTCCATTTACGGCTCTTCAATTAAAAGGTTTTCACTACCCAGCAGCTTGGTTACCGAGCTATTTTAAAGATACACATTAATTTTTTGTAAAACTGAACTTTCTGGCAGAATGGATACATTCGTAGATTTCAATTGTAATAAGTGGTGCCTGAAAATAACAGAAGTATGGGTTATTTAGCTAAGGTGCTGATTGTCTAAGTTAATGTTTGAGTTACGTGTGCTTCTGTAGGTAAGGGTTTGAAACTTGGAAAAACATTGTTTTTTTTTGTATAATTTTCCAATAATAAAGCACGTTAGCAAGTTGTAAGTAAAAATATAGCATGAATAGTAATATTCATCATGAAATACGTTCATTTATGATCGAATATTTTTCTAGTTTTCTCGCTTCGATCGAAACAAATAAAATAGAAGGAATGAACAAATTTGTTGAAAAGTTTGCTTCCATAACGTTAAGCTACGAAATGTTTGATTTTAAATATGTTGGACCTACCTCCTTTTGAACGAATAACATTTATCACGCTTCCATGTATTCATTTTAGCTTTAAGCTCTTGCATTATTCTACGTTAAATTATGTCGAGAATTGTAGCAGTTCCACGGCCGTAGTTCCCCGTCGAAGGAGAGGTGATGGGGCACGATAATTCTCCCTCAATTATGTCGCATGAATTTTTGGTGATGTTTAAATTTGAAGACTATGGGGTCACCCTATGATTTTTAATGATCATACATGCGCCAATTTATTTAAAGTTTAGGACATGAAGGCGCCATGTGATATTCAACGATAACTATTCTAGTTGCTATTTAGATTCTGATTCGATTTCCACCTATTTCTAAACAATGCGCTCCGTTGAGCGTCGATGTTTAATTTTAAAAATATCGTT
Source organism: Orchestia grillus (assembly GCA_014899125.1). Lineage (NCBI taxonomy): Eukaryota > Metazoa > Arthropoda > Malacostraca > Amphipoda > Talitridae > Orchestia > Orchestia grillus. The sequence continues at coordinate 15,654 of VOMN01021440.1, forward strand.
CCTTCTGCAATTATGACGATGAAGGGGCCTCGCCCTCTTTTTTCCCGAAGAAACATTGCTCTGGATACTTTTCTTACCTAAGCTAGTAATTATTGAGATCTTATGTGTAGATTTATCATTGTTAAGGGCGCTAACAATGCATTCCAATTGAAATAGTGAAAAGTCTTTCAATGCATGTCTGTACTTGGAAATTCTGTGCAAAATGAGGCTATTTTGAAGCACGCTTTGGAATTTTGGCAATTCTGCATTTCCAAGTCGCTCTACATTCATTGACGCCTTGAACATTTTGCTGAAATACAATGTTTCAGAAATTAAAATTAACAATGTAAAACTATCTTCTCTTCGATTAAAGTGTAATTTTTGCGTTTGGACCATTACCTGTCACTCATAATTTTATATATATTTATACGTTCAATTTATACCGAGGAAGGATTTTTTTATGTTTAGACTATGATTTAAAAATCACCAGTGATATCTCCATGGCCTTTTCCTTATATTTGTGAATAAAGATTTTCATTGAGTGAACCAATTTGATTCATGCCTAACCCATGCACACATGCTGTCAAAGTTTAGAAAATAAGGTGCGCGATCCAAATTGGCCGAGGAAAATTTTTCATTTTCGTGTGCGGTTAGGACGACATCGGATAAAATCCCTCAACCGCTGGAAATACCTCCGGTCGACATCTCTCGAGATTTTTACATGCATCTCGCAACAATCTGGACCATCCGGAAGTTGATTTGAATTGTAGCACCTCATTACCAACTTCAGTTTTTTGGGCCATGCTCATTTGAATTTGTGCCTTTGGGCATCGTATTAACATAAATTTTCAATTCTTGTTTTGGAAAGGAAAGAAAGTTATGAGCTGAACTGGTATATTAAAAGACGTCGCTGTCTTCCTGTGATATTCCAGATATTTTTCTGACTTATGGTTCCAACGAATTGCGTTAGGTATTGTATTGTGAATGAACGTCTAAGAAACAGTTTGGACCTAGATCACATTGATCAAAGTTTGATCATCTCTCATATCCAGAGTCACCTAAGGACAATACCATTCTGAATAGCTGACGTCTTAACTTGGATTCACAGTTGGAACGTTTAGCGTCGTATTGCATTGTTATCATTCTGATTTGTCCTTCTTGGTAGCCACTGTTGGTAGTAATTCTTGAGAGTCAGTTTTGGCAGTCATTATTGTTAGTCATTCTTGAGATTCATTCTTGAGATTCATTCTTGAGAGTCATTCTTGAGAGTCATTCTTGAGAGTCATTCTTGAGAGTCATTCTTGAGAGTCATTCTTGAGAGTCATTCTTGAGA
>VOMN01021440.1:17021-28178 GCA_014899125.1 Orchestia grillus
GAGGGTCATTCGTGAGGGTCATTCGTGAGGGTCATTCGTGAGGGTCATTCGTGAGGGTCATTCGTGAGGGTCATTCGTGAGGGTCATTCGTGAGTGTCATTCGTGAGGGTCATGCTTGATCTTGATCTCAACATAATCACTCAGAATGGATACTCCAAATATTCTACGTCGTCATTCTGGACTAACAATTGTGTTTAAGTATTTTATTCGCAATTATTAAGTTTTTACACCTCCTGCGCATCATATAAGCTCTCACATGGCTTCGAAAGTTCACGTGGACTTTGTTTTGAGTTTTAACACATTACCGGCTTTAAGCTGCCCGGTCTAGAGTTAGGTTGGGCTTGAATTTGGCGACACTTTCCTGTTTCCAAGTTAGACTTGCTTCCCTCTTTTTCGCTTCTCTCATTACCCGGATGAACAGGTTAAGTCATTTGAAATTATCAAATACGAGAGTTTTCCTGAAGTGTACTCAAATATGAGTGTTGACGTACAAACTAGCTATTACGCAGCACTAGAACTAACTACCTCATTGGTGCACCAGTGGCATAGTAGCCGGGAAACCTGTTGACTAGCACTCGTAAGGTTAAGCATTGGAAAATACATCATAGTTCTGAGGAAAACTAAACCTTAGTTCACAGGAAAACTAATCGACTTCGGATATAAAATCAAGTTAAAACAACAGAATTATTGTCAGCAGTTTATTAACTCAACGAGTCCTCGAACGAGGTGACTGTGTAGAGTAGCATAAAGGCGGATTTTGTTGAATTTTTTTTTGAACTTGAGACGAAAATAAGCAGTTTCGTTAAAGGCAGCCATTGTCCTACTTAAGAGGGAAAACAATAGATTTTAGTATTGTTGTTTAATGATGTTCTAAATATATTTTATACTTCAAGTTCACCTCCTTTTCTTAAATTCTATCAAATGTTCTAGTCAGCTGACGAATTTTTTTCAGTTGGTCAAGTATTCAATTTAGTGTTTTAAATTCAGATTTCGTCAAGAGCTTGATCTTGTTAACAATTGAGGCATCATCTTATGTCAGAAACGGTACGAAGTGCTGCGCTCTACATCACCGTGCTGATACCGCTACTCCTATCAACTCAGGGCATTGATAACAGGTAAATAAATAATGTTTCATGCTCTAATAACGCAAAAACATCGTAGGAACAACCATCGACTCCTCCGTGTTCCCACTCTTGATCTTTTTACGGGTCCCCTTGGGATGGTCTACTAGCAACGAATGAACTGACAGACGCTCGGAAAGAAAGAACTCCAGTTGCGTGGGACTTGGAAAAACTCGTTCTCACTTCCGCAAGGTGATTGGGATTTATTGGGAGCTTAATTGCTTTGGAATGTCAATGCAGTGGAAAACTTGGAGGCTTTATTGCAGCTCCCTGCTGAGAAAACTTGCCGGCAAAAATTGCAGCTAGCAGTGTCACCTGATGAGCTTTCTCACGTTCGGTAAATAACAGCAGTTTTTATCAGTCGTTTTTGTATCAGGAACGGAGGCTGACAAAATAGATACGGCCCCAAAAATGGGCAGTTTTGATTCGAGGGCCAACTTAATTGACATCCTACGCCAATTCTCGGAGCTACTTGGACGGCAGATATTAACTCTTGAGTTTTTGTTGCAAGATCAAATTTGTTTTGTGTGAGAATAAAGTTCAGGAAACGAGCTTCTCCGTCATCATTGGTTGTGAGAAATTTGTGAAGAATGTAAAATTAAGCGTGTACTCGCGCATCAGTGTCGGCTTACCCCTGTAACAAGAGACATGGTTTTTCTTGAGTGACCTGTGAATCTGGATTTTGAAAAGTGATCTAATTTAATTAACGTAATGTTCAACATTTGACTTTTTCTTAGATGTATCTGCTGAGCCTGTCATTGTCTCAGTAATGGCAACGGAGGAAGGTTTGGAAACGAACAAAATTAGGCTAGCATTAGCCGAATTTTAGGCTTTAAACCTATGACAGTAAAGTACTAATATTTTGATCAGTTGTGTGCGAAAATCTGTAATTCAATAGCTGTGTTTCCGCCTACCGCTTCAGAATACGAATAGCATTTGCGAAATGATAAAACGTCCGTAAAATTTGAACAGTATTTCCATTTATGAACCCCAATGATGAATTCCGGAACGATTTAGCTACCACAAAATGTTGGCTCATTTTCTAGTCCATGAGGTGAAAATTTGAAATGGAATGCAAATTTGATTCTACGCTAGAGTGTCAGATATGAACGTAGCTGCATTACGCGAAACGTCAGGACTTGTACATAGCATTAGACTAAGGGCTCATTGAAGTTTCCCCTTGATGATCCCACGGTATGATTCGTTTCAGCGTCTTCCAAAATCCTACGTACCTTTACGTTGAAATCTCACGGCAAGTATCGCTTATTGCACGAGCACTATCCTTCATGCGTACTTTATGTTGTAGTAGATTCCTCCCTCGAAGATCGCTGAAGAAAGTTATGATGTTGTGTTTCTTTGGTGACTAATGTAATTAATAGGAAGATTCGTAAGAATCATGGGTTCCGCTCCTGGGGAAGGAGGCTGGTAGTACGCTGCTGCTACTATCTGTTATTATGTGTCGGAAACGCTCCTTTGGGTACTCCCCCAAGGAAGCTTAGGATAGGTATTGCGGTTTGGTTAGTTACGTTTGTCTATCGCGTGGTATGGGAACACCGTTACCTTGCATCATCTACAGAGAAGCTTCTATAGCTGATTTCTATTTATACGCCTTCGGGACTTCTATCTTCCGTGCCTACTTTGCTTCTTCCCCCTTTCGTGCTTTTTCGCTGATAATTCTTTATCATTTTTTCATCTTCCTTCTTAACTTACTGTTTTTATGCGCCTGTGCATAGATTCCGCGTTACCTACGGTCCATGCTAAATGATAACTGCCTTTTGCTCTTTTGAGGTAGCATTTGATATGGCTAGGGAGCCTTAAACAAATTAATGAATGATAATAGTAACCCGATGGATACTAGCTTTCTTCAGTGATGCTGTTAGTTACCCATCGCAAGCTCTTCCTAGGATACACGAGTTCATTTTGAGTTTGAATTGTCAGATGTGTGGGGTATATTTATCCCCTTATGGTAACATGCTCGCCTATCGTCGGGATGACCTCAAGTTGAATCCTAAGAAGCCCTTCATTCCGAACATTCCAGCTTTGTTAGGATAGTAAAGACGCCGACCCACTTGGGATCACAAAGCATTCGAAGAACCCTTGTTTTACGCTGCATGATTCGATTTGATGGAAGGTAAACGCAGTTTTTTAAACAGTCTTTTCTACTGCTCAGTCGGTGTTCTATACTACCTTCATTCACGTCTATGGGTCCCTCATCGCAGTCCCGGCTTCCATTCTTTGCTTCTGCGTGGGAAGCTGTCATATCTAGTAATAACATGTTTCTTAAGCTGTACTGTAAGTCTTTAGAAAAGCCCAGTGTCAATGGATCATCGCGATAATAATATTAATGGTAATAACAAGAACATCGATCGAAAAAAACAAAATTTATAGCATTTCTTCATTCAATTAGAATGTAGTTTGAAGCTTTTTTCGCCATATAACGAAGTCTAAAAAGAAAACCTGAAAGCATATCTTAGGCAGAAACTTGAAAGTAACGGTATCATTTACAGTAAAAAATCAGCTGGATGATAAATTAAAGAAGCAAAACTTAAGTCGAATAGATTCAAAGTAATCAAATTTTAAAGAGTAAAGTGTTAGAATGAAAGTCTCTCGGAGAGATACAATTTACATGAGTCTAGAAAAGGATAATTTGCAAATGAAAAAAGTTTTAAAAGGAAAGGCTCGTCAGATAAAGTTTCCAGTAGAAAACGTGCGTTGAAGAAAACTTTTAGCAGAAAAAAGTACCGCAACAAACTTCTTCAGTGAAAAGTCCGGAGAGTGAAGTTCATACAACTTCAAGTTGCTATGAAAAGAAAAATTTAGTAATTGGTAATGGCATTTACGTTCAGAAAGAAATATTTTATGATATAATAGAATCATCCTTTGGCAATTACTCATTTAAACTCGCACATCCATTTGCTGGATGAAGAGATTTGACTGTGAAAGGAAATTATGCATGTTAAGCCCAGCTATGTAACAAGCATTTGCAAAAACAGGTCATACATATGCATCAGCGAGAACTTCTCAGGCAATCACTTTTGAAACCGTAGGTGAATCATACTTTTTTACAATTGTTTCTGAGACAGGTGTCGTTTTTTGCTTTGATACCCCTGGTTTCTTAAATAAATTTTTCTTTAATTTCAAGTGCAAAGATGCTTTAATAATCTGAAGCTAGGGTAAATCTCTAAAATGAATAACTATCAATAAAATATAAATGCATTCTCAACGAAGCCTGTGCTGAAGTAATTAGCCTGATCTATTGCAAAACCGGCCACCAGCCATTCCTCATTCGCGGCTGAGTATTATCGTTGTCTATGTCAAATGCAGTCTTTTGCTTATCGTTGCATTTATACGTTTTTACGAAATGGTCTGGTACAAACTGGGAATTTTAATTCATATTTGTTAAGAAAATAGTCAAGGGAATGAAAATTTTCAATTAGCTGAGCGTAAGCTTTTACACTCGGCCCCTAGTTCATAAAATATGCTTCTACTCGTTCCGCTACATTCCACTTTGAACTCAAAAATAAACCCTAATGGCATAAATGATCGAGTTCAGGATGAAGTTTGTCCACGCCTACGAATGTCTTTCAAAACTTGATTTGACGTTTCATTACAGAGAAGAAGTTGACCTGCAAAAGCTCATACGTGCATCAAATCAAAGTGTTGATCTACGTGTTAGCGATTAACCCGCTCACATGCACACAATGCAATGTTTACAAAGTCTGCCTTCACTCACTTCTTTATTTCCAATTACGAGCGTAATTGCCCTAGTATTTTTATTCCATAAGAGTGATGTCTTGCAAAATTGGTTGCCTGCAATGGAAGTTGTTACCATTGTAAAACATTGCGTGTCACGACTGAAGAAACGTGAAGATAATTTCTTCCTTGGTGAGTTCGGCAAACAGTTGCAGTTTGATCTTACCTCGAGGCAGAGTATGTTCATAGAATTAACTCATTTCACGACATCAAATAGAGATTGTAACATCATTTGCGTGCATGTGATGATGACAGTATACAATTGCATTACATTGCCTCAAATGCATGACCGCAATCTCGGGTTAAACACAGTATTTCAAGCCGAGAATATTGATCAACTAACTTTAAGAGAAACTGCGACCATCTGTTGGAAAAAAGTGAATGACTGCTCACGTCTTTGGCGGTGACACTCGAGCGTTTTTTGCGTGTAGGATTCGCTTCCTCTTGCAGTGAATGTGATGGTAATGCAGGTATTATGAGCGGGAAGGAGAGTGTTCGTCAACTTTTACGACCCTCCTTCAAATTACTCAGCGCTTTCCAGGGTGAACGTAAGACTTTCGTCGACGTCGACGACGCAGCTTGCATGTCTGCGTTTAACCGCCAGGTTCTACTCTGAATGAGGCTCTGTTTTTATGGTTTTACTTTAAACTCAAATGATACCCGTAGATGATTCCTCCGTAATTAGGAAAAATGAAAAAGATTGTGAGCGTTATTTTGAAATGAAGCCGCCATGCCTGGTAGCTCTGAATTTTACCTTGAGCTAATCACGGGTTCAAATCTACAGGCAGTGTTTGAACACAAGGTTGAAGAAAACTACAATTTATTTTAATTTAGTTCTGATAGAATCAAAATTGGACAACCGAACGCCGCTTCGCTTGGAGTCATAATAAAAGCTCCTGGACAACCGAGAGCTGGATGTTAAGTTAACGAATACTAGGCTGTGAATGTGGAAACTGATTTTTTTATGTCACGTCCAGAGAGAAATTACGAGCTTTACGTATCAAAAGAAACGTAATTCAAAATAGAGCATATTTATCAAATTTATTCAGGTAAATAATTAAGCCGCACCATCAAGGGTAGTTACACGAACCTTAGAGACACGAAGTGTGGGGCTGGCGTTTAGGTTCCACCATGTTTATTGTGTGTGCTGATTTTACGAGTTCATTTTACGAGAGTTACAAGATTTCCGATAACGTCTCCAATCCTCTGTACATCATGAACACCTGTACATTCGGAATTGTACCTCGAGCTACCCGCGATAAAATGACGAAGACGCTTCTTGTGGATGTCTGTGGAGGGGTAATTTACGAACTTTTTTCATTCCAGATGACCTGAAAAGATATGAAAGCGAAATGTGCAGCAATGTATGACCCTCTGAAACGGCACACGAACTAGAACTTGAATTGTGGTTGGAAAAGTGCTTCAGAAATAAAAAAAGTTCCTGTGGATGTGCATTATTCTCATGCCATTAATAACGCAAAGCCTCCTTTCTTATAGTTCATTCTTAATAGCAATTTTTATTTCCGAATTAAATTTAGCCACTGACTGGCTTCATGTTATTATTAACAACAAGGGCTTTGGATATGGTGCGTTAGAATTTCTTACGGTAATATCATGTAATTAAGATCGTTCGCACTATGAATTCGTACGATTTGTCTGCATCAGTTAACTGAGTGATCGGGAACAATTAAAATTAAAAGTTTCTCATGCTGCGATAAAAGTTGAATCGCCAATTAATCTAGTCAAATTTTAAAAAGTTATTCAGAATTTAGTAACTTTTTTTAATTGCAATGTGTTTTTAATCTTCCCAACTTAAATTATCAATAACTTTCTTACAACTAAGTAAATAAAATGAAGCAACTATATCTGCCTCTTCCCGAAAATCAATGTAGACTTGATTGTATAGTTCACTACTGGCATACCCGATATTAACTGCGCTATTTGTTCTTTATGAGGAAGCTCGAGGCGATGTGAATGACTGTCATTTAGTCCATCACATTTACAAATCAGAGAAATGTCTCTTTGGAAACCCATTTTGCGGAATATACGTTTATTGTTCGGTTGAATTTTAACGGTAAACAAAGGAGTGTCTTCCGCTATTCGACGACCTGGTTGAAATTTCTGTATTAAGTAATCCACCGATCATTTTTAGTAACTTGAATCTTTATACGATAAATGAAATTTAGACAAGTTGATCCGTTACAAGCAGTGAGAAAACTACTCGCCTTGGGTATCCTCAGAAATATGAAATTCGTTCTATGTACAGGGTGGCCCAGAAGTTCGTGACCCTCGCGTTGACGATTAAATAGGATACGAAGTTATATGGTCTCCTATTAAAATATGATATCTTGATTAAAAGGGGCTGCGTACTTCTGGGCTACCCTGTTTATTTTTGATCTGAGAATCGTAGTTTGCTCCACCTCCAGCTTATGCTCGCAAATCTAGCAGCGGTGTCACATGTACAGCGTATTAACCCCTAATGGCCCTGAGGGGGCAGAGGATAGGCCGCAGAGGATCGGCCGCAGAGGGTTTGGTTAGTTAGGTTTGTCTATTCTGTGCCTTAGGTTGTGTTTCCAGGAGGGGCACTGTTAGATTACCTCAGCTTTAGATAGCCCTTTGAGCCTTCTGTCTTACGTACCCACTTTGCTGCATCTAATTTTCACCTTTTTTTGCTATCATTTTTTTGTCTTTTCTTCTTCTTCTTTCTTAGCCTACTGTTTCTATGCATGGGAAATCTGGTGTGGAAACACGCTGAGTACATAGATTCTTCGTTTTCTGTAGTCCATAGTTCTGTAGTTCTGGCTCCTTCCTTTCGCTCTCTGGATCTCATTTAATGCGGATAGGGAGCTTCATATCAAAACTATAACTAACAAACTAATAGCCTGCTAATGTCCTAATTTCCTTAAAATTGTTTGTGTACCGCTTTCATCTTGAACAAAGAGGGGATAATTAACTCTTTCCTGCACCACGTACGGCATGCGGTGCATTGAGCATAATAATTATCATTACGCACGCTTGGCGTTCCTTCAACCGAAAATGTAACTAACCAACACGAGATATTTTGTCCTGTTGTTTGTGCTTGTTCTATACACAATGTGGCGTTGTAGTGCCTCCAAAAAAAACTACATATTTATATGTATATAATGTTCGTGACAAGTTTAGTTAGTAACTGTGTTCTTATGTGTGTATATATATATATAGGGGGCTTAAGAATTCCTTGAACAAACTTTGCATGTGGTAATTTCGGGGAAATAAATACATTTCATTGGATGAAGGTTGTTCGAAAATGCTTAGTTAAAAAGTTACAGAGACTTGAAAGTTGAAGCGGGTCGGCATGAAAATAAAAAATCGAAGTCAGGATAAGTTTATTATTGTGAACGGAGAATAAAGAGTTTGAAGGTAAGTTATGTATTCACAGTAGGTGTTCGAAATTCATTCCGCCTGCTGTGATGCATGAGAGGAAGCACCAGTGCAATGATTGCTGAACTCAGGCGAACGTACCACGAATATTAGGGATCATTGCGCCGACACTTCCACGCATGCATCACAGCAGACGGACGGACTTTCGAACACATACTGGTAATACATAACTTACCTTCAAACTCTTTATTCTTCGTTCATAATAATAAATATGTCCTGGCTTTGATTCCTTAGTCTCATTCAGACGCACTTTAACTTTCAAGTCTTTGTAACTTTTTAAGTAGGCATTTTCGGACGAGCGTCCATAGGGTAAAATGTATTGGTTTCACCGAAACGAACTTTGAATTAAAATTTGTTCAAAGAATTCTTGAACACTTTGCATAAATGAAAATGTTAGCCAGCTGGAACATTTTATTGGCAATAAAGGTGTCTTAAGATCACCACTTTGCTTGTAGCTCATGTGTAATTTCAATCTAATCGTGGTCTTTAATCCTGGGGTCGAAGGCAAGGTAAAATTCAAATCCAACAACTGAATCGTGAAGTATTGTGTCACTTTCACTCTGTTGCGTAGGTTCGTTCCTGTATCAAGTGTTAACCATGAGGCACAAATCGGAAACAATTACAGGAGGTAGTTATCTGAATAAAATTAGTCCGGCAATAATGTGGAATGCCATCGCTAAGAGAGAATATCTCATTTTTTATCTCAATGCATGGAGTATTTTTAACATTAAATATAGGAGTTACAAACACAGCCTCGAGATGCTCTCGCATTTCTAGCACCACTTTTAAAAGAACATCATGCTTTACAATTCTGACTTTCGCATTTCATGAAAGTTGCAATACTATTTTGGGAAATTTGAAGCGTTGGCTGAGTACATTCAAGGTGTGCATCAGTAACGACCCAAACAAAATATTTAGGTGTACTGCCCTAAATTTATAGCGCTGTACGAGAACGCCATGGTCCCCGTACCCTATTTGCTGTAGAAACTAAAGTATCGTACATGACACACCGCAGTTTGCCGTCCGGGGTAGCGCCGCTAGGTTGTTACATTGCTCTTTCACTGTGTTCCGTTGCATGGCATATGGTAGACTATGTATGTCGGGCATGGGTGGGAAATTCTTCAAACTTTTTCTTTTTGTTCCTTTTGAGAAAAGCGCGTTGTGCAGGTCACCGCTGCTCTATTCTGCATTTACACGGTAGTCGCTCTGTCATCAAACACCTAGCGCGCATCCGCTGAGTAAATTCTTGAATGAATTAACATTGCAATTCACCAATGTGCGCTTTTGTCTGTGGTCATGCGTCGCCTTGAATGTACGCTTCAACATGTAGCTGTTTTCCATTTCTGTAGGCTCATCCGCGAGAAATACTTTTCCTGACTGTTGCACCTGCAGAATAATTCTCAGAAGAATAAAAAGGGTCAGCTTCTAGCGTTGATTTCTTTTTTTTTAATTTTTACACGAAGAGTGGAATCCCCCTGTAGTAAGTACCATACTTACAGCCTGTGAAAGTTAACTTCTGTATCTGAAATTAAACTCCTACAGTTTCCGTAAAATGACTGCGTTACAGGTCAATCAAGTGAATGATGCAGTGCTGCGGTGTGATGCAACAGAGGGTATAGTAATTCTATAAGGATGCGTGATGGCTTACGTGTGACCACGGAAGTGTTCTCGTGTAAAGTATACTTCACATGGAGTGGGTAAATGTTATCCGCTCGCTGAAACCTGACAAAGCATCATACTTCAAAGTTAGGAATGCTTAAAATGTCCCCAGATATGGTTATTTTAAGCATTTTTATTGTTGATTTTTAAAGTACCAATTGCCAGAGTGAAGAATTCTTACCAAATCGTATTTGATTCATCAGGTAATCATAAAGCATAGGGCACTACAAGACTTATTCATTATTCATGCTATCGTTTTTACTGTATTTGTTTGAACATTCTCAAACGTATGAGTATCTCGGAGAACACGTGTATCATCACTGTGAGCAATTATCTTATAGGAAGGTGCTAACAATTTCCCTCAAATCGCAATCTTCTTACATCTCTTGCCATTAAATTTCGGGAAGTTAGTTGACTGAACGCATTATTCCAATCATAATTTAATTCTGACCCAGCTAAATGAACACTTCCATTCCAGCGCAGTGACGTTTTTCGCAGCTGTGTGACTCCTTTAAGTCTCAAATCAGCTTAATTATCGCTGCAATTATAGCAGAGGGTGTCGATCTTGGAAGCGAATGTCCGAATTTGGAGCGCTAGCTTAATTGAAACGCAGGTCCAATCGTGGATGCAAGTTCGTGCGAAGCCTACACGGGTAGCCAATCCATCATGTCCTCGTTAAACCCCCCGTGATGTTTTAATTAAGACCAACTGATTTATTGGCGATTAGAAGAGGTTTGTGTGCAAATTACGAAGTTGCACTCTGATGAATTATGATAGCAAGACGAGGGAAGGTCTGTCCGCCTATAATCCCGCTTCCTCGACCCGCATCCAAAATCTTACCCAAATTCTCCTCATTAGAATTCCATAACCTTTCTGTCCTTCCTTGCGGAGTACGTAACCAGGTCAGCTTGAGGACATCTTCTCGCATCACACACTTATTCAGCCGTTTCTTCAATATGGAGTAGAAGTATGGTATGGGACCGATTAAACAAGACGAACAAAGTTTTTACCCTTCGGATAAAAGCCATAAAATTTATTGCGCACCTGGACTATAATGAGCACGCTAACTAATTCAAAAGCATGGAAATTCTGAAATTGCCCAACCTTTATCAATTTTTGCGGGAAAATTTTATGTTCAAAACTATCAAGACAAGCGTTGACACAAATCTCCATGAAAAAATTTCTGCCCAGTTCTGTCCCCAAG
>VOMN01021441.1:0-10013 GCA_014899125.1 Orchestia grillus
CAGGTGGGGGAGTGGGGTCATGAAGGACAGGTGTGGGAGTGGGGTCATGGAGGACAGGTGTGGGAGTGGGGTGCCGATCCTGGCTGCTCGTGGTGACACCGCTGAACACTTCTAGAGCAATCATTACAAAATAGTAATATTTGATGGATAATTGGGATTAGGTCAACAGCATGGCTGCGTAACTTTTAAAATTTCAGTTTTTTCGGAATGCTGTTCTTGGTAAAGTAAGCTCAAACCTCACATTCTTCACATCACTCATGCATTAGTAGTTTAAGTCCTTGAAAGCGCAACGAAATGCCCGGTATGTCAATTGTGCCGGAATTAATGTAATTTCTTTAGGTTTCTTTTTGTTTTTCTTGATCAATTAGTGAAATAAAATGATATATTCTGGGGTTTTCCCGTACGCTCCAAGTGTAATCGTCTTAAGGAGTGCATTATGAAGTTCATTATTCAAATCACAGCTTGACATACGTATGTATGATACATCAGGATGTTAAGCATTACCAGACAATCACATGGAACAATTTCAAACAATTGGTATTAAGTCTAGCATTAAGTATCACTATACAACTACATATATTACATTTTTCGCTTGCTTTATGCAACGTACCAACACTAAACCTACAAAATCCCAAAATAAAATTGCACACATTCCCAAAATAAAGAACATGAGCACAAATTGCACAGCATAATGAGCATGAGCACTATAGGTAGAAGATGAACAGTGTGTCACGTTCGGCCGGACCTATTTCTCCCTTTCAGGGAAAAAGTTACAGTACCTATTTCTGCCGGGGCTATTTCTCAGTCTCAGGACTGTTATCACAGTGCCAGGCAGCTCATGAACTTCTCTCACATGTCCAGTTTTTCTTCACGAAGCGTTCATCTTTCCGGTATGTTGATAAACACAGAATTATTCGGCACACCGCCTCGTGAGACAGTTGACCTAAAACCTGATAACTTACTCAAATGTACTACTAAAGTTTACTTCTACTTGATCGAGGTTAGTCTTACTGTAATGAAGGATATAAAAGCTGATCACTTGAAATGGCACTAGGACAAATGAAAAAGTTAGCTCGCAGCAGAATAAAATAACATAAGAGACAACAGTGGGAACCAAATCACCAAGTTGAAAATTTGAGAAAAAGAGAAAATAGCGAAGTTAGAATTGTGTGGCCGACACAGTCTACTCCAATGTAATTGAATGAGCCCGCAACATACGCAGGCTGCCATTATGGACAGGCCAAGGCAAAAAAAGATGAACGTTTTCAAGGACAAAAAAGTTTCTTTATATGTAGTAGTTTTTGCGCTTATTCATACTATTTAACATACAAACGAGAACATATGGATCCATATAACTCTCATGAGCAATACTGAACCAATAATGTCTTTGTATCACTACATTTGATGATCATAAAGAAGGGAACTTTTCGTCCTGTTTGCCTCACCCAACACCCACCAGAGAAGCTCTGACTACGGAGACCATAACTTCACACCGAACTCTTGAGCCTACCCTGGTGTGGAGAGCGAGCACGAGGGCGGGGAAGTTGATGAGCTGGTGCAGCACGAAGTGGATGAGCAGGGACGATATGTGGTGGCAGGGGCACGGGAAATGGTCAGGAGAAGACGGAGCAGCACTCAGGGTTCCGTTGCTGCAGGCGTTGGAGGACGCAGAGCTGTTAGCAGCAGCGGCACCGGCGGTAGTCGCGCCCCCAGTACCCGCACTCGCGTCACCACCTCCCACACTCGATCCAGCGCCTGCGAAGCGTGCCAGTGAGTGAATGCATTCACAGTAGATATGATACCATGGTCATGGGAATTTATTCATTTTAGATATTAATGATTTGTAATTTCAGTAAACAAGTGACGGCATAGGACTTGGGTTGAAACACAAGAATGGGTCACTTGTCGTTCCTGTTGCCATTTTTAATTCTATTTTATAATTGTGAACTTGAGTACTCGTTGTTTAGATTTTCTATCCATTTCTGTACCAGATGATTAAAGTGATTTTAAATAATTCATCATATCCAGCAGATTTAATGAGGCCAACAGAGGCAACGATACAAGTTATACATCTGAAATATGCAGACGGTCAAACGGAGCAAATATCAGCAAATACCTGAAGCTATAACCCTCCTGACTCTCTAACCTGGAGTACCAGCACCAGCAGACGCAGTGGGATCGTCAGCACCATCGTCAGCAGCCGCAGCAGCACCTGACGCAGCGCTGGCGGTGGTGTCAGAAGCAGCAGCCTCCCCAGCAGAGGACAAGGCCTCTTTAGCCCTGGTCTGGTTGTAGATGTCAGTCGCGTGGCACACCCTCAGTGAGCTCAGGGTCAGAGAAATGAGCTGGTCCTCCAGCACAGAGCAGCGCTGCTTCTGCTCACACGCGTCAACAATGAGACGTCATCGCACTTGTACTTCAGGCTTTCACAGTTTCACTCGCGTTCAGCTATTAGCACAATAAAGATGACAAAGCTGCGTTAAACTAATATTTTGATTATTCTGTAATACTTTATTTCTATGAGCGCTGATTAAAAAGGTCCGGTATATGTCTAATATTGCGATAATTTCGTCACCAGGGACGAAATTAATTAAAGTCGTGGAGTTTCGGGATGGTCTCGTTTTCGTCAGCGTTCCAGTGTGCTTCTGTGTAATGCAGTGAATAGTGGAGTGAGGTTGCTGGTGTGGCGTCCGTCTGATTGAGTAAACGGTCAAACCGTGAATAACGTGCATGCAAACATTAAATTTTGCTCCAAGCTCAATATAAAACGGCTAACGTGTCAAATGGTGCTTCAGCAAGCCTATAGAGGCACAGCTGTCACACACACAAGACTGTAAGTGGCTTGGGAGGTTTAGAGGACGGGAACTTTTCGGAATGTTATTTCGGGAAATTACCTCCTTGCTGAAACATTTGGGGGATTTTCGCAGTCGATTTATTGAGTTTGAAACAAAATTTAGTGTTTGCACGTTGATCGACATTTTATTCAAACCACCAGACGCCAAACAACAAGCTCATTCCATGACTTACTGCAGCACATTGGAAAGCTCGCACCTGCCACTGTATATTAATACGATGCTACTCGAAACTGCACCACCTTAGCTCTCCTTGGTATCGAAAAGATTACAGTATTAGACATGTTTACCAACTTTTTGTTCAGCCCTCGTACTATGTTTGCATTAGGTATTCATTCGAAATATTTTGAGGAACAATGATGCCTTAAGCTATTATTTTTCTTAACTTGTTAATTCCTTTTATTTCATAACAGTTTCATGTCGGGTCTTTCATTATTTGAAATATCACAGAAGAAACAGGGCAAGTGACAAAATGAACTAGTTCATCTTAGCTATACCCACATTTACTTTATAAATATTCAGAGCGTTTCTACACGAGTGCCATATGTTTCGACACTCTAATCTACAAGTGAGAGTAAAAAATGCCTAATATTTTAATCAGTTACATAACAATGCCAACATGAGCCATTTTTATACAACTTTCCGATTGTTTATTCCATTCAATATAGGTAGAATTCTTACAGGTCTCGTCTTAAATATTGAAACAAAGAATACTGAAAGTGACCATTAATGTCCAATTGGTTAATATTTAACAAATCAAGTTGAGTGAACTATACTGACAGGCTGAAAGTCAATCGAAAATGATTGAATAAATAATAATCGGTGAAAATATTCTTCTCAGAAAGAGTGACTGGTTATTTCAATATCATTGAACAGACAACAAAGTGATTTCAATGACGGATAGGATCACTTTCCTATCCATTACAGAGCTGACAACAGGACGTCAACATCAGTGATGGATAGGGTCACTTTCCTATCCATCACAGAGCTGACAACAGGACGTGAACATCAATGATGGATAGGGTCACTTTCCTATCCGTCACAGAGCTGACAACAGGACGTGACCATCAATGACAGATGCACTAACCTTTTTGGTCATGTCAATCATGGCACAGACCATCTCCTTGGAGTAGGGCTGCCTGAGGACGTGGTTTAGGAGGGCTGGTTGAGGAGCCAACAGCTCTGCCGAGTACGGCAGGGAGCCGTTCAGTCCAAACTTGAGCGTCCGACTGTCCAGCTTCCATGAACTCATGCTCCAGCCACTGTGTCCTGCGTGCACAACCACATCTCATTTCTTGGTGCATGCAGTAGTAGTAGTAGGAGCATAAATTTTAACGTCCTTCAGTGGTTTAGACAATGTCACGCCGCATGTCTCAAAACTTAGAAACCACACATACGAAATATTTTTCAGTCTACCAGTTACATCACAACAGAGATAATTTTGTTCGTAAGAATAGACATGAAATAAAGCACATATATTAGACAGATCAACAGTAGTCGCGGTAAATCATTTTATAGTAGTAAGTTACCGGTGCCTCGACATCTTCTACCCTGTACCGAAACCCATAAACCCGACTACAAAACCCCAGAGTTGCCGAGGTTTCAAAGCGTCAAACCAGCGAATGAATGTTACTGAAGCTCAAAAAAATGTATTCTCTTCTTTCAAGGCGCGCTATCCGCTTTGCTTTCAATAAGCTGTGAGAAACTGAGACGTTTTCAGAAGACAATCTCTTAGAATGAGACTAAAGAGTTGTAGTTTGAGGTGTAAAGAGCGAGAATTTGAGCTTGATATGGCGGTAGTGTCCACGTTTGAGCTTCCAAAGAGGCGTCCCTCTCAGAAAAATACGCCGAGATGAGCGAAGTTCCAGTCCTACGACATGATGTAAATGAATGTAAAATTGCAGACCCTCAATTGAAGTTTTCGTGTGAGCTGTATGAACTACTATTTTATAGCACGATCGTACAATTTTTTGTATGGCCTCTTCACTGACTGAAGAACACATTAGAGCTGAATTAAAGTAAGAGGCCTCATCAGAGAAAGCAGCTCATCACACTACAGTTAATTCAGAAACTATGAGAGAAGAATAAAATTCTATGAACTTACATGAATTTTTCAGGATGAATCCAATCCCATAATCAACTACATGAATCAGAAACATACCCACACGAGTAAAAAATTAAATATTCAATACATAAATAAGAAATTAAACTAATTGATTAGATTCTTAGGTTATTTATTGAATAAAAAAAAGAACTCGGTATCTTATTAAGTACAGCTTACATTTAAAATTTGTGAAGGTTATTTTTAATAGAAGTATAAAAAAAGGATTCCGTACCTGAGTGCTCAACCACAGGGCGCAGTCTTGTCCTGTTCACAATGGAGAGAAGTTGCGCTGCTTGCTGGAAGTTCTCTACGAAGTCTGTGAGTAACCGCGACACTCTCTGTCGGCAAATGAGTTCATTGACATGGATGGATGAGATGACTTCACCCAAAACAAACACGTAACTCAATGAGCACAATGAACATGAACTTTACTGACGACTGTGGCTTAGAAAGCATGAATACAAAATATTTATTATTAGCGTACGTTGAAACCAAGACTTACCTAACCTAACCAAGACTAACCTAACCTAACAAAATCAGCGTAAGGAAAAGTGTCTTAATAAAACGAAATTGGACGAACAGAGGACTGCAGCTGAGTTTTTGAGCGTATGCAAGACGTGTGAACTTTTTGTTGACTATGAATTGATGTAAGCTTTGGCTACCTTTAGCAACATAAAAAATAAAACAAAAATTGCACATTATAAAACATGGTTATGCAAAAATTTGAATGTTGTAATTACATCATCTGGAAATTGAGGAACTTCATGGAAATAATTTCGTTAAGATATCATTGTGAACACATTCCACTATTATTTTATCATCCCCTTAAAGTGGGCATGAAGATGCACAGCTTGAGCACCACGTTCAATTAAACTTAAATAAAACCTTCATTATAGGTATTGTTAGTAGGTGAGAGACATGCGAGGGATTCATGGTAGCTACACTACCGAGGCGCCAATACAAGAGCACACAACAGAAACTGAGTGCAGAAGCATCACCTCAGTCAGAACGGTGCTTGAGCACCACTTCAACTGCAGCACTTCCATGCCAGAAGGCCATACACTAATACACAGTTGTTGCTTGCTTAGTTGGTCCGTCTGTCACGCTTTTAAGAATTTAGATAGAAGAAACTTTCCGGATCCGATTTCCTGAAGTAATAGCGAGACGGTCAGAGAAGGCAGTCCGTATCAGTGATACTGAAAACATTTCATGTCAGAGTTACCGTAAATAAGAGGGCATCTTAAGAACTTAACGTAATTTGTCCCGCCATTTTTGACGGGGTGCGTCTACTACATAGTTCCTTCAACAACACCCACTGCTGAACTGACAAACTTAACAAAGATGAAAATAAATTTTCTTTGGACAAGACTTAATAAAAGTAGAATGACTGACCCAATGCGGCCACCTCTGGTAGTCAGGGCAGAGTTTGAGGAGCTCATTGACCACAAAGTAGCCAGGCAGCAGGGCAGCGTGGGGGTCGCAGATGAGCTGGAGCACCTCGCACAAGGCCGTCATGCACCCCACTTGGGAGTGCCGCAGCTCCGTGGGCAGCTGCTTGCAGCACTCCAGGCACATCTGAGGCAGAGAGAGACATGTTCGTGGTGCCACTTCAATGTTTGCTAAAGTAATCCTGTTTTACACCTCCTAAGAAATTTTTGTGAATAAGCATTTTGATTTTCTGAGTCATTTTATACTGACGAGCAGTATTACCTTAGTAAGGACACTAATATGGAATAGTAATACTCTTATGATACTAACATGAAGCATTGCTAGATATATAAATAATACAAATACAGGGTAGTACTACACAAATGATTCCAGTGAAACCAATAATACCCCAACAATCCTCATATGAAGTATGTCAATCAATTCATGCCAAGGATTCCACCACTAATAAACATAAGGCTATTTGTGTAAAGAAAATAGAGAAATATTTTTGGCCAGTTTGATTGTATGACAGAAACAAATAGGTTTGATCTAAAAACAAAGACCTATGCGCTTTTATATAAAAAAATCTTACCAAAACTCGGAGAATTAAAAATCTCATGAACGATATTGATATTAGCATTGTAGAAACAACTGAAAAATATTCTAGCTTTAATTTTTATTCAGGAACCTTAATGTAAGCTCCAATTAATAAATAGAAATGAATAGATAGTTAACACATTTGAAGCCTGAGACAGAGCAGAGGAATAACGTGATGTTCATCGAACAGCTTTCACCTTCATAATTTCCCGAACTCCTTTATAGTCGACACCAATGATGACATCTTTGATGAGGCCAAAGGCAGTAGTCCAAAAGACAGTGTTTTCGGGCTTCAGCTTCTCATGGGTGAGCACTGTGACACAGAGCAACCTGTGGGATACAGGGTTATCAGCACAGCAATGACTTAGAAGCAGCAAGTTGTAAAGAAAAACACATGAATTTAAAAAGTAGCAAAGGATATTAGGTGGTTCATGTAGTGAAAATGGATTATATCATTCTAGAATGGTCAATCGTTGAAAACTACTTTCAAGAGTTGCAATGCTTTGATACTAGTTCTCATGAACGTACCCACTAACTCAAAGTCTACACTCGCAGCAGCTTCTCAGAACTAGTACAAATGGCTCTGTGGGGGGAAAATGCCGAATTGTCCAGCAACTACATACAATTACAATGGACATGATTGATAGTCTAACATTTTGAGAACTTTGTGAACCTTCTTTTTCAGCAAGAGTTGAGTTCCAAGATAACAAAGGACAATTTAGGAAAAAAACTTGAAGAAAATGGTTATCCAAAAGCACAGTAGCACACGTCTTATAGATAAGCTGCATCTACACATCTTGAGTCCAGCTATAAATCGTTCTATACCCAAATGAATCCTATACATAATCAGAAAATATAATGTACACTGAGAGGATCTAGTTATAGATGGTTCACCTCAATACTAGATGTCACCTATCAGACATATTAGGTAATTATTGGCTTAGACCGCGGTAGTGAAGCACACTATAGATACTGATTTTTAAAACATATTAGGTAATTATTGGCTTAGACCGCGGTGGTGAAGCACACTATAGATACGGATTTTTAAAACATATTAGGTAATCAATGGCTTAGACAGCAGTGGTGAAGCACTATAGATACCGATTTTTAAAACCCTTCATCTACTAGCTCTATAATGACGTGAAAGAAGGCCAGCACTTGTACATATAAGCCCAAATCATCTTTCTGACACAAACACTACATTGTTTCACGTTTCACATATATGGTCCCTCATACTAATCCCCTATTAGTCTAGTAAATCCAGTAACATACTTCAAATACATACAAAAGCAGCAATTTGGAAATTTTTTTATCTATAGGGAATATCTCAACATGATCTCCTCTGATTCATAAAGCCTACATTACTGTCTTTTTTAAGCTAATTGTGTGAATAATTGAGTATTCCCTCAGTTTATCAGGATCATATACAAATTCATAAGGACTACATATTTTTCTTATGAAATGAATCCACTTGAATAGAATTGGATAAAAATTAGTGATTGCATCAGACCAACTGGCCATCATACCTTATCTACCGTTGAGCATTTGATTGAGTAAAGAAGTATTTTCAGATCAAGTACCCCATCAACCTATGTTCACTATGACTAAATTGGCCAAAATCTTTACAGCTCATTAGTCAGAAAACAAAATGATCAATCCAGCAAAAAAATATGAGCAATATTCTTCAAACATGCACAGTTAGAATAACGTATTACTTAGGGGGTATTGTGTTGGCAGTGGCTAGCTTGCGGATGATTGCAGCCACGGAGTGTGCCTGCACAGGGTTGTGTCGCACAGACAACACCGACACCAGCTGCTTCACTCCAGCTTCCTGAGCTACTTTTGAGCTTTCCTGCACACTGAAGAGCCAGAAATGTTAGTGACAATAATTTTGTTGGACTCCTTTTGTTCACATCATTCATTATAATTAAGAGTAGTTAACTCTTCACTTTATTTCTGGTTGCCTTGTTATACCTGAAGTCAAAGCTGTTCCTGAAAGCCATTTTTATGCAGCAAAACGTTTTCCATGCTGAGATATACTCCAACTTCAACTATTTATTCATTCAATGTTAATAAGTAGCTCAAAGAATGTGGAGTATCCATATATAAATCTAGTTTTAAGCTGACAGTTCTTATCTCAACTCTCCCTAGTTATAAAATCAAATCACCACATTCCATGAGGCATGAATCAATGAACTTCTTCCCTGCACAAACATGTTTTCTCCAGAAAAAACTATATTCAGAGGTATAATCACACATTCTCTCAAAGCTCCTTTTATGCTTTGTTTCCATTGTTTGCAATGTCAATTTCAGCTTGAATGAAATACACTAGCTATTATCACAACATTTGAAACAAAACTGATGCACATATTATCAAGAACGTTGCAAGCCTTTTTTAGACAATGTCTAAAGGATTCTAAAAGCAATATTACCTAATGATTTACAAAACTAATTCTTGCTGATTGCTTTAACTCTTTTGAAATATTACGTACTGATATTATTCCAACCAAGGGAGTTGGTAACAAATGTACTAGATTGGCAATATTACCATAGGGAATAAATCCAGAAAGTTGGTGCCAATTGTTAGATTTTCATTTATTATTAGCACAGTGAATAAACCCAGAGAGGTTGTGTCAAATGTTCCAGATTGGCTCAAATTTTGAGATTGCAATAAATATGGCCAGAAGCCTTCACATTTGTTAGAAAGTATTAAGGTTGGTCAAATTAAGAACCTATCACCCATTTTTGAACAAATTTTTAATAAATTTCTTCATATCATCAAATTTTAGTAGATACTGAAATCAAGTATTTTAGAGCTTGTTCAAAACATATTAGCAACCTCATACTAAGAAAGACAGTCCTGTATATACATTTATTTACTAGTTTATTAGTTAGGTGTCATGCTTCCAGTAATACATGGGACTAAAATTCAGTCATATGTGTTATATACTCAGATCCTGTATTTCTAGGCAGTTGAAATGTCGCACCGAGTCGTTACGAGCTTTCTCACGATAGCAAGGGACGGTTGAAGG